>CANSZD010000362.1:0-180892 GCA_947648045.1 Beta corolliflora | reverse complement strand
GGAACCTTAGATTTGATGAGGCATTCAAGAAATTTGGCTTTCTCGAAAATGAAGAGGAATCTTGTGTATACAAGAAGTTAAGTGGGAGTAGTATTACTTTTCCCGGTCTTGTATGTGGATGACATACTTCTCATAGGAAATGATAAGACCATGCTTTGGGCCGAGTCAAGGAATGGCTTAAAAATCAAGTTTCTCTATGAAAGACCTAGGAGTGCGAGATTACATGCGGGAATAAAGATCATAGAGATAGGTCGAAAAGGCTGATTGGACTTAGTCAAGAAACTTATATTGATAAGGTTCTTGCAAGGTTCAAGCTGGAAAAAAACAAGAGAGGATGTGAAAGTAAGCAGGTTCATACCTGGGGATAAAGATCTCGACTAGAGCCTTGTCAACTAGGCGGTGTCGATACTAGGTCGTATGGGGCTTAAGCATACGGGAGAATGCTTTGGTTGTTACTTCATGTTTACAATTGTAAAACTTTATATTGATAAGGTTTATCAATAAAAGGTTCTTTTCTTATTTAATTGTTTGGTTTAGTATTAAATAAAATGTCCAATGTGTTTTCAAATAGGATTATCGAGAAGTTTTGTAATGGAACCCTATAAAGTGAAATGAAATCACAATTTATTTAAAGTCGTTTATATCGCATGGACATAAGTGATTTATTTAAAAGACTAATTATATAATTAATTGATAGCGCAGATCCATGGGCTATGGAGATAGAATGTCTAATTGATTGTATGGATGTATAGTTGATACATCCATACCTAAGCAATTAGCATGTCTCCTAGCCCCATGGGGCTTATCAGTAATTGCCTCTTGTCTTTTAATGAAGTCACTTATGTCCAATAAAGTGATGGCAGTAAACTAAATTGTGATTTCATTCACTATAAGTTGATATCAAAAACGTTGATAATAATCTATTTGAAAAGCACAAATTATTTAGTTTATTTTATTTAATACTAAACCAAACAAGTAAATAGAATGACTTTAGGTTGTTTACTTCATGTTTACAATTGTAAATACATTTATTATGCTTTAATGTTTATCAATAAAAATTCTTTCTTATTTAATTGTTTGGTTTAGTATTAAATAAAATGTCCAAATAATTTGTGTTTTCAAATAGGATTATCGAAAAACGTTTTGATAATGGAACCCTTATAAAGTGAAATGAAATCACAATTTATTTAAAGTCCCTAGTTTATATCACTTTATTGGACATAAGTGATTTATTTAAAAGACTAGTATATAATTAATTGATAGCGCTAGCTTCCATGGGCTATGGAGATATAGAGATGTCTAATTGATTATATGGATGTATAGTTGATACATTGAGACTTGACCTAATTAGATTCTAAAAAGTAGAATCAAACTACTATATTTAGTGGATTCCTTAGACATGAGTATGTTTTAATAGCCACAATATAATTAGTTTAACTTTGACACTGTTAAACGTCGCGCCGTAAAAGGAGGTTATAAAGGCAGTGATCAGGTGGGCTAAGAATTGAGTGGGAGTTATGGTCATACAAGAGTGGATAAGTCCTCCTATTAAATAGGAATGGTGTATGGGCCTCTTGATGAGCGAGAACCGGAAAATTGCATGGCCATGTGGAATAGGATTAAAGAGTTAATCCTTATTTGAGGATTCGAACTTCGGCAATCAAGGAACATAAATTTGAGAATAACATTGTGTTATCCAATGTGGCATTAAGTGACTTAAGGAATTTAACATTGCGCTCTTGTCTTCGGACAAGTGGGAGATTGAAGGAATATGTCCTTAGACATCCCAAGAATTACTAAATATAAATAGGAATAATATTATGAAGATAATAAAGTTAATTATTTTAGTAATCTTATTTTCTTGCTAGAGAATAAATATGATTAATAGGACAATATTGATTGGGCCAATAACTAAAATATATTAATCCTATGAGGTCACACATTGTAGCACAAGTTGGATAAAAGCAATCCAAATCCATTTAGGATTAGGGTTGGGGCCGGTCTAAAGGGGAATAGAAGGAGAATTAGTTCTCCTAACTAGCCTATGACTCTTCTATTATATATAGGATATAATATTAGGATTTAGGTGATCAATTGATTAATCGGTTTCTTTTCACAAGAGAGAGAAGTTGAAACCCCAAATCTCTAACCTAGGCGCCTATACCACCAAAAAGCAATGGATATTTTCTCTTCGTTCTAGCCGAGACGTTGGTGTTCAAGCGGGTGCTCATGGGCGATTAGAGGAGCAACACTTGGAGCTCTCGGATCTTCAAAGCTTGCATGCAACGGAAATCACGCTACAAAGGTTTGATATTTAATCCCTATTGAATGATTCATATGTTTGATTATGTTTGCGATCCTATGATAGATGTTAGGAAATTGTTTCTCGAAATTCCGTCTATATGCATCTATATATTCCTACACCAAGAAGGCTAAATATTCCTTTTGCGTGATTAAGGACTTGTTGGGGGCAATTATTGGCAATAACCAAGAGCTTGACATCTAAAACACACAGTTTTTCTTGCCTTTGTTATTCAACTCTAAGTGGATAGATGAGGGATAGCTCGTCTTTTTCTTTGTCTTTGGTCGAATTAATCTTGGCTATGAGGCGGCGACAAATCGTCACGGTAGCCTCGGACTTAGGCCAATACACTCACTTCTCGACTTATTTTTCCGAACTTTTTGTTTCGTTCAATTTATTTTTCCGTAACCTTTTTCTTTGGAATTTTCTTAATTAACTGTTTCGAACTAATCTTATTTTTTCCCCGAAGAATATGAACTTTTCTTACTTTTCACAACTTTTCTATACTACGTACTCTCTGCTTTTCCTGAACTATTACTTTTTTTTCTAAACTTTGTGAACTTATCATATTTTTGCTGAACTAATTTGAATTGATGGGAACATAAGCAAAGATAAGTCGAAACAAACATACCCTTCATATTATGAATGAAAACTTGCTACCGTAATTCTATACAATCATGCTATATATTCTAGTATGGAGCATAAATTTGTATGGGACATAGATCAGGACCATCACAACCATCTCTGTAAGGCATAGGATTGAATAAAAGTTGAGGTTCATACACCAAAAAAGAAGATTGATGATCAAGAGAACGAAGATAGAACTCGATGCTCGCTTTCTTCTCCTGGAGCTGTGATCTTCTCTTCATTAACCTCTCTTTTTTGTGTGCATTTTGGTGACCTCCTAGTGCTTGAGAATTTGTGAACTTTTTGTCACAAAATGGGCATTTTCTTTTCCCTTGAATTTGCTCATTTGTGGCATTATTATATCCATTAAACTGTAAATCGAAACCAAATAACCTAAGCTTCTTACCACTATCCTCTCCTTGTGGAATTCTAGCGTTTTTCATCATTCTCTTTGGTAGGAAAATGCTCGTAGAAGTAAGTAAAGAAATGGGATTGTTTTTGATAGGAGTAATTGACTGATTATATCTTGTATTTATAGTGTATTTAGATTTTAGAATAATGTTGACATGTAATGGGAAAGTATGGAAAAGATTGTGGTCCAAGATAATAAGGTCAATGTGCAATTATGCATTATAATATAAGATATCCCATGATTGGTCATACCATGGAGAAGCTAATTAAGTGGGTTGAAGTGGAAGTGGAAAATGTATTAATTATGAGGCAATTGCTGGAATCATTTAGGTATACAAAACACATATGCTGCACTTGGTGGAAAAACAATAGAATTTAGATTGAAGACTGGGTGTAAAACATTATGAGTGCAATGTAAAAGTTGAGGGAGGTTCTTATGCTTTAGATTTTTTATCTTGTCAACGGCTAGAAAAATGCATATTGAATGAGAGCTTTTTTTTTGGTGTACTGCAAGAGTGCAAGTACTACAAAAAATTTCCTTGTTCGTTTAGACTGTTTTATTTACTTGTTTCCCTGTATTTAACTTTAAAAGAAAAGGAATAATTTGCGTTTGGATTTAATTGGTGGAACAATTGCAAAGGGAGAGAAGGAAAGGGAAGAGGATGAGAATGATAATGAAAAGGAACTTCAATTATACATTGGGCGCATTGTAAACTACACAGAAAAAATAAAGATTGTATTTAGCAACTTCAAAAATTCCGCACCTTTTACAAATGGAGTTGAAATCCATAAGAAAATTAATTCCAAACTATATGTGAATATTGAACGAGAGAGCAATGTTGGAGCAAAACTTACACGTTATGGGTTCAGCTAAAAAGTATAAGTTGGTTGTTATCATTAATATAATCCACCAATTTTTAATAAAAATACAAAAGGCATATTATATTCAACCAATGAACAATAAAAATTACTGATATACTCCCTCTGGTCTTTATTAGTTTACCCGTATTCCTTTTTGGGATGTCCCTTATTAGTTTACCCATTTCTTTTGTTTCTATTTTTGAAATGGGACCACTAACTTTCCATCACACATACATTCAACTTTAATATAAAATAATAGTTTCTCTTTCTTTCTATATCCCACAACATTATTTCTCCTAAAACTCTGTGCAAAAGAAATGGGTAAACTAATAAAGACCGGAGGGAGTACAAAGGATAATCAAATTATAGGGCAGAAAATTGGAGTTTATTTCAGCTGTGAAAGTTAAATTAATCTAGGACAACCAGATATAATTTCCATAATAGTTTTTTAAGTGGCATAAAGGCTTAGCTTCCTATTTAGACCACTCAATTGGACGTATTTTGATTATTCTAATTATAATGGAAGAGATAATAGGATTTTTATTTGAATATGCCTAATAGTATTGGCAGGTACATGCAACTGAGAAGAAAAAAAAGATGTCCAAACCAACAAATAAAAACAATGCCTTTAAATTATCCAGCAACTTTCTTTTCTCACATAGTCTGGGAAGTCAAACGAAGCTTATCCAGTAACGTGAAGTGAAAAGGCTGGTATTCTTTATTAAGCATCATAAATAAAGGTATAGGCAGAGATACAGGAATATATGGATTTAGGAATGATTCCAGCATATTACTACTAGCTAGACGTATTATGCAATTTTAAGAAGAGGCAAGTCTTCATTGTTGGCCGTGATATATTTGGCCATAAGAAAATGGTAAAGCAACAACTACTACTGCATTATAGCATTGCAGATTTGCAGTAAAGCAAATGGAATGACTAACTAATTTAGAATTGTGCTTGCTAGTAAATGAAAACCTCACGGTTGCATATTGTTCTTCTCACTTATTGCAAAGTTTGTGAAAATCAGTCATTTTTTTTGGGTTTCTTTTTTAATAAAAGAGAATATGGTCATGAGAAAGCATGGACGTAAGCTAGTCTAACAATTTGTTAAGTACTTGTAGTGGTGTCAGAAATAGATCTGACCGTTGGGTCAACCTGATTCTGACCTGACTTGAACCTGGTTCGATCTGTGAGGGTCAGTCCCCAGACCTGACCGAAACCTTACCTGGGATTACCCAGACGTGACCGGCACCTGACAAGATTATATCCTGACCTGACCAGACAGACCTGCATTCAAACCCGAACCCGACCGTACTCAACCAGATATTACTAAAATTCAATTATTTTTTTATATCTATAAAATCATTTAAATATGTTAATTTATAAAATTGCTTACATTTAATAATTAATTAAATAAAAAATTAAATTACATTTAATTTAAGGGTTAAACTTTGAATATCATGTACTTGTTTATATTTTTATTTTCATTTATTTTTGAATTATTTGTGTACATTGCTCTCTTGTTTTGATTTGACATATATTGATGCATATATCATACATGCTACAGCTCACAAGTCACAACATGTATGTATATACGTAGTATTTTAACAATTTTCTAAAGTATCTAAATTTTTGATGTAATTTTGGTACAACAACAACCACAAGCAGCAGGAAATTACAATATCCCAAAACATCTGAGTTGAATTTATATATATATAGCAACAGCAACAACCACAAGCAGCAGGAAATTATATGTCAAATTGCTGAATTTATAAGCAACAACATATGAGCTGAATTCATTCTTCTCGAAATATCCCAAAACATATTAAAGAAGAAATTGGTAGAACAAAAAATCTGTAATTATAATAAATTACACAACAAAACAAGATTTGGTGAATTACATAAAAATTACACAAAAAGAAATAAATGTGGAATTATATGAAATTACATAAAAATCAATAAATTAGGAGGACGAAATCGAACGATATTACACAAAAACAAAATTAATGAACACAAAAATTAACAAATTAAACTAAAAAATGGGAAAAAAAATCTTGAACAAACTCTAGATCTGGCCGGAATCGAGGGACATCGTCTGAGAAGAGAAGCAAAAATAAATTGTTGTTGATGTTCGCGGGTGAGAATCCCAGACGAGTGAGAAGCGAACGACGTCGGTGAGAGAGAAGACGACCGATTATTCGTGGGTGGTGGCGTTGGTGTTTGTGGACTCGAGGAGGTGAGAGAAATTGTCAGTCTGGTCGTGGTGAGGAGGTGAGAAACCCCAACATTGGATCTTGAAAAAGGAAAAAAAAATTATAGTTAAAAAAAATGAAAATGGAACTAATAAACTAGCAACGGTGGAGTTGATGGAGTCGAGCGACAATGGTGAACGAGCAATGGCGCTGGTGGAGTCGAGCAAGGATGAGAGATGAACGAAGGTGAACGAGGATGATGAACGGCGATGATGAGGACGGACATGGTGGAGTCAATCGAAGATTTCGTCAATGTTCAGCGAGAATGACGTCGATGTTCAGCGAGGATGATGAGAGACGAACGAAGAGTTCGTCGATATTTAGCGAGGCAGTTGAAGACATTGGTTGTGGAGGATGAGAGAGGCGAGCATATGAGAGTGAGAGATCAGATGAGAGAGAAAGAGCAGCGAAAAAGGGAGGAAGGGTGGTGGTGGTCGAATTCCGGCAAGGATGATGGAAGGAGGGAGCAGCGCAGAGAAATGGAGGGAGCAGCGCAGAGAAATAGGTTTTTTGGGTTTGGAGGAGAGATGGGAGAAGGTAATAGGGTAGGAGACAATCTAACGGTTCAGTTTGTTTTATGACATGTATCCAACGGTTAATATTTATGATCCGTGTGCTTTGTGTTGTTTTCTTGTGTGCCCTTGATTATGATGATCTAACGGTTTAGATTTTGCCCATTAGATGATTTTGGATTTTGCCTTATGAAAACAAATAATCCTACCAAAATATTATTCATAACAACTAAACTCCATGTTCCACATCCCTAAACCCCAAATCTCATACTCTATAACCCCATTTTCAAATAATAATATAATTATTTATAGTAGTAATCTCATATCCACTAATTGATCATAATATGTAATTTGAATCATTCAAGTAGATGTTTTTTGTTTCTAAAACGCATTACACTCGAGGACGATTATCATAATGATTGCCCACATACATTGATTAATCTATAGACTAATCCATTCGTATTACTTTGTGTTTATACTAATGTATACTAGCTAGAAATGCAATACATTAATCTATACACTATCTATACATTGACATATAGTCGAAATGCAATACATTGATCTATATACTAATCTAGTTTAGCCTAATGATTACCCCCTACATTGGCTTTCGTCACGTTATACTCGTATTAGCTTGTGTTGATCGACTTTAATCATCATTATCACCAATTATGATCACATTATACTCGTATTGTTTTTTGGTCAATGAGATTTGAGAAATGATAATGCTTATGGACAAGGGAGTAACCGAGTAACTGACTAAGTGTTAAGTTACTATATGGTTGTGCAACATATGAACCCTCGTTATAATCACTTAGGCCTCATATGAACCGTCGTTGTAAACATATGAATGTATGATTGTCATTTGTCATAGTATTATAATATATCAAGAGTCGTTATACTAATTTATAAACAAAAGAGTACTAGATTGGTTTTACAATTATTTTGATACCAATTTTATACTAAAATGATTAAACATATTTATAAAATAGTTTGTTTATACTTTATCATATATAGTCACAACATAATACATATATACCGCGTTATGTTTGTTATTGTTATTGATATTATTAGCATTGTTGCTACTATTACTATTAGTATTTATATTGTTATTGTTATTGTTATTGTTAGTATTCCTGTTCTTATTTGTATTAGTATTGTTATTGTTAGCATTGTTACTATTACTGTTATTATTTGTATTATTATTATTATTATTATTATTATTATTATTATTATTATTATTATTATTATTATTATTATTATTATTATCATCATTGCTTTATGTTTATTATTATTATTATTCTCATTATCATCATAGCTATTTACAAACTTATATATCAATCATAATGCTTATAATAATAAATCATTTATATAAAGCTTGGAATTGATCGTCTACTCGTTATTATTGTCGTTGGTATAATATATAATATTAGAATATATGAAGAGTTGTTCTACTCCTTTACTCATTAGAGTGGTTTTACGCAGTTGATTAGTCGAAATAAGAGTTGACTAAGAGAATACACTAAACATCATGGTAAACAAATATAGTGTTTTTATTAGTTTTTCGTTATCATCCATATATTTATCGTACACAAACATATGTATATATATATATATATATGTCGATCTTAATACTTTTAATAATATGATTCGTTTACAAAATCCATAACAAAATCAAAATGATCCGACTAGGAGTTAACCGAAGTTGATGAATCGGCGTTCAATAGCGAATAGACCCGATGCTTCACAATGATTGAACTAAGGTCATTAGTGATTCAACCGGAATACACTTGACTCTACCCGAGCGTACATGAAACCCAAATACGACCTGCGCAAACCCGGTTAAAAATTATCCACAAGCGATCATACTCGGGAATAGATCGGCTTGTAAATGGAACGTTCAGACCTGTCCGGCACCCAGCAATCCCATGATTCAAATGTGATCGACCCAGTTGAACAAAACTTGACCAATCACGACACAGGCACCGACCGCCGAATCCCGACTGTTCGGGTCTGACCTAGTTCGCCGTGGGTATACCCATAACCTGTTTGAGAACCTGTTTTGACACCACTGAGTACTTGTAGAAAAGGAAAACATATAATACTGAATTAAACAAAAAAGGGCGGACGTTCATAGAAAAAATTAAAAGATAAAAGTGTGAAGAACTTTAAGGAGCAAAGGTATTATAGTAAAGGCTCACTCGAAATAATTATTTTGTTGGGTTTCGGTTCTTCGACTCAAGTTATTAAATGGGTTGGGATGAAAACACTATTTTTTTTGGAAAATTTGTCAGAAACCACCTTTTAAAAATACTTTTTTTGTCATAAACCACCTTTTAAAAAAATTGGGCACACAACCACCTTTTTGGTTTTATTTTTGTGGGAAGCCACCACTTGCTCGGAATCCGGTCGTTGACCCAACTGTTCCGGCATTGACCATCACATAACCCATTTTGTTCAGATTTTCGCCATTTCTTCCACCTTCACGCCTTCTCCCTTCTTCTGCTAGCATATTCCTCCCTCGAATCTCTCTTCCTCGCATCTCTCTCTTTCCCTGTATCCTAAAAGACCTCGCCGATGCTTCCTTCTACTCGCCATAGCCTCGTCGTCCTCATCACCGCAAGGTAACGACGTTGCTGGTCCTGTTTCCCCTATCCTCTGTTCGTGTTGTTGTGCCATTGTCAAGGGAAGAGGAGCCTCGTCCAGTTTCTGCGATGTTGTTGTGCCGTTGTCGGCTCTACTATTTGGTGGTGGTGCGGTCACCATCGCCTCTGTTGAGGTCTTCTTCCGCCCCTCTCTCTCTCTTGCTCGTGCCTTCTCTTTCCTCTTGCTTTATCTGTGTTGGAATTTTTTGAAGAATCCGTGCATTTTCCAATGGTGATTTTCGCAGAAGAAGGATAAAGGAGGAATAATGGCGAAAATCTGCAAAAAAAAATAGGTTATATGATGGTCAATGCCGGAAAAGTTGGTCAACGATCGGATTCCGACAAGTGGTGGCTTCCCACAAAAAATAACACCAAAAAGGTGGTTGAGTGCCCAATTTTTTTTAAAAGGTGGTTTGCGACAAAAAAATATTTTTAAAAGGTGGTTTCTGACAAATTTTCCTTTTTTTTATTAAAGTGATTATAGTTTAGATATTTAGCCTACTTTAAACTATTTTACATCGCCGAATCCAAGAATTTAGAGAAAGAATTACTTATAAAAACACTAGCAAATTATGCACGCGATGCGTGCTTGATTTTTTTTTTTTTTTTCAAACATAAATTCTAGTCTTTTTGGGTATAAACAGAGGTAAAAGTTTGGACATTAGATAAATTTTGTAGGTTAAGCCTCTATCAATTAATCCATATTTTATTAATTTTTTTTACTTATTCTTTTTTTTTAGATTTTTAAATTAAAATTAAACTTGATGAACGATAAAAGAACGTTATGCGAATTTTTTTAGGATTTCTTATATTGTATTAACATAGTCTTTTATGTTAAGTAAATTATTTCACTTTGATGTAATACTTTATTGTGTTTGTGAATTGATTGATAAGATATTTGATTGATGTAATATATCTTTTATACTTTTTTCAACATAAATGTACTAAATCTTATAGTCAATATTTATTTTTTTGTGGTTCAATTATAACTTGATTGCCTTCAACATTTAAGTTAATTTTTTAATGTTATATTCGAGTTTGACTTTGTTTTGCCCGTTTTTTGGTATTAGTTGATTTACTAATTGATACGCTCATGTTATACGGTGTATGTACGTTACTTTAGGTGCACTTTGCTAGGGGTTTGATTGTAATTGTTAACATTCGTGTTTTATTTAGCCCTTAGCGGAAGTTCGGAGCTTTGCGAGATAATTTGTGTTAACGTCATGTATTCCGAGCTTTCAAGGTGAAATGCATTTGAATGATGTTGTGATTGAAGTTGTCTTTGGAGTGTTCGGGAAATGTAGCATCGTAGCATAATTGCAATCATCGCAAGCCCAAGCCATGCATCGCTAAGCCAGACACAAGCATTACCGCAAGCCTACCCAGCAGCCTCGTCCATCCAGCAGCACACGCAAGCATTGCACAGCCCATGCCAGCCCAGCGCTCGTCGCCCAGCGCTCCATCATCGAAAGCCAGCGCGCGCTCGCAGCAAGGAGGGCCGAGGCAGCTCGCACCTCGCGAGCTAGGTCGCACCTCGCGACCTGCCTGCTCGCACCTCGCGAGGTTCTTCGCACGGTGCGACCTCTTGGCTCGCCCCCCACTCTTCGGCTCGTGTTGGAGGCGAAACTCTTCGCACGGTGCGACCTACTTCGCACCTCTCGACCCCTAGGCCTGTGTAAGTGTCAGCGACTTTTTGAGCCTTAGTATAAATACTAAACTTTGTTTTTGGACCTTGGGGGACACACACTTGAGGAGAGAGAATATCCAACACTCCATTCTTCTCTTCTTATCTTCTCTTTTTAGTTTTTATTTTCTAGTTTAGTTTTTAGGGATTTCAATTATGGAATTGGCTATTGCTATGCCGATTGTAGCTTGAACCGTTCTTGAACGAGATTAATATGAAGCTTCAAGCATTATTGTGAGATCTTTCCTCTCTATTTAGTTCCTTTGATTATGGTTTAATTTCTATGCTTGCTTTCTATGATTTTTGCATGATTATGCTAGGAACGTTACTAGTTTGATTGTGTAATTAATCTAATGCTAGATTTAAGAATAGAATCGGATTGTTTTATTCTTTTATCAATTGGTAGCAAACTAGGAAGTAACTTAGATGCAGATCGTCTTGGTTATTTCTTGGGGAAATTGAATCAACTGTTGAATGTTTATCGCTTGTATGACGTTAGCAGGTTTGTTGGTTCTCTGTGTTTATTGCTGCTATTGGATTGAACTTAGACGCGATCGGACTAGGTTATCCTTTAGTTAGGGTTTTATAGTCACGCTGATCGTGCTATTCAACTAGGAATAAGGAGAACACGAGATTAATTCTCAAAGAATAGATAATTATGGAAATAATTAGAGTGGAGGTTCAAGGATCGATAATGAATTGAAGTGGATGTTAATCGGATTCAAGATCTTCCCATATTGATTTCTCATTCTATTTAGTTGCTAGTTAATTTTAGTTTGTTTAAAACTCTATTTGAAAACCCCCTTGTTATTAGGTTACTCGACCTTTAGAGTCATCTAGGTATTGATTCACGCTAGATATTAAACTTGTCCCTGTTTCCCTGTGGATACGAACCTTACTTCCCTTCTACATTTAATTGTAAAAGAGAGTAGGAGAAATTTTATCTTTGGCCGGGTGCGGTGCCCAACGACACATCCGCGCCCGCCCAAATTTTGGCGCCGTTGCCGGGGAAACGGTGTTACTAGTTTGTATTTAGTGTGTTTTTGGATTGTATTGCTTGTGCTCTTTGTTTATGGTTAACACTCGTACTACTAACAAAGAATCTTTGCATTACGATCCCGAATTAGAATTGACTCTTTTCAGGTGGAGAAACATTCTGCGAGAAAATTTTCATGAATCATCTTTTAACGTTGAAGTGGAGGAAGAGATGCCTCCGAGAATTGAAACTCGTATCTTGAGGGAGCTCACGGCTCCTAACCTTGATCAACAACCATTGTGCATCTCATTTCCGGCTCTTGATGAAGGCACTAATTTTGAATTGAAATCGGGGTTGATACACTTGCTTCCTTCGTTCCATGGGCTCAATGGAGAAGATCCAAACAAATTTCTTTCGGAGTTTCACGTGGTTTGCACTAGCATGAAGCCAAGTGGAGCAAAGGATGAACAAATCAAGTTGAGAGCTTTTCCTTTTTCTTTGAAGGATGCAGCTAAAGATTGGTTATATTATCTTCCTCCTGGTTGCATTTCCACTTGGGTTGAAATGAAGAAGCGATTTCTTGAGAAGTTCTTTCCAGCTTCTAAGTCATCAACATTAAAGAAGGAAATCAGCAATATTGAGCAGAGACACGATGAGTCTTTCTACGAATATTGGGAGAGGTTCAAGATACTTTGTGCTAGTTGTCCATATCATGGCTATTATGATGAAGACCTCATTCTGTACTTTTACAATGGTTCTTCTGACGAAGATGTGCGAATGGTGAATGCTGCTAGTGGAGGTTCTTTCATAAACAAAACCCCAACCGCAGACTAGAGAACTCATTGAAGAACTAGTCGAAGGCTCGAGACAGTTCGAGAGAAGATCGAATCATCGTAGAACAAATGTTGAAAGTCCAGGTTCTAGCTCTTCAAAGACCGAGGATCAAGTACAAGCTCTTACATCGATGATGCGTGAGTTCATGGTAAAGAACAATAGAGTTCAACAGGTAAAAGTTTGTAGAATTTGTTCTTTAGATCATCATACTGATGTTTGCCCTCAAATGCAAGAAGAATTTAGGGAAGAGGTCAAAGCTGTAGGTTTTCAAGGCCAACAAGCATTACAGAGACATGATCCCTACTCCTATGCTTCCGAGCAAGGGAGGAGAGATCATTCTAACTTCAGATTTGGCAATCAACATCAACAACAGCACTATAACAGGCCACAACCACACCCTTATCTTAGGCCCCAAGGCCAAGACTCGAGCTCTAGCATGTCCACTGAAGAATTGTTAAATGTTTTAACTAAAAATGTGACTAACATGCAGGGTAACATGGTGCAGTTCCAAGAGGAAACTCGATCGAGCATCAAGAACTTGGAGAACCAAGTAAGCCAAATTGCGGGAGCCGTAACCAAGTTGGGAGGCTAGGGATTCGATGAGGTTGCCATCCCAAACAGAACTCATCCCTAAAATGAACGTGAGTGCTATCACATTGAGGAGTGGAGCGGAAATTGCAAGCAAAGAGAGGTTGGTGGTTCGAGACAAAGAGATAGTGGAAGAGGTGATCGAGCATGAACCGACAACGGATTGTAAATCATTGCCACCTCAACAAGAGGAGAAAGTCCAAAAATCACCTCCTCCACCATATGAACCCGAGCCACCATTTCCCGAGGCATTGAGAGAAACCCGCAATGCAGAGCGCAACAAAGACATTTACGAAATCTTTCGTAAATGTGAGGTAAACATTCCCCTTTTTGATGCTTTAAATCAAGTACCTAGGTATGCTAAGTTCCTTAAAGAATTGTGTACTTCGAAAAGAAAGCAAAAACGAAAGGGAGTGCAAAAAGTGAAGGCTAGCGAGCATGTCTCTGCTATCTTTCAAAAGAAATTACCTCAAAAGTGCAATGAACCAGGCATGTTTACCATCCCATGTACTATAGGTGACACCATGTTTCCTAAAGCCATGTTAGACTTAGGTGCGTCAATTAATGTGATTCCATATTCATTGTATAAGTCTTTGAAACTTGGCAATTTGCATGAAACTGGTGTGGTGATTCAATTAGCTGATAGATCCAATGTTTATCCTAGGGGTAAATTAGAGGATGTGTTAGTTAAGGTTGGGAAATTGAAATTTCCTGCTGATTTTTATGTTTTGGAGATGGAACCTGATAAGCATGCCGCCCCCATCCTTTTGGGGCGACCTTTCTTGAAAACATCTTGCACTAAAATTGATGTTTGCGCTGGTTCTTTGACCATGGAATTTGAGGGAAAGGTAGAGGCGTTTAAAATCAATGATTCTAAGCCTTTGATTAAGGATGATAACCTTCTTTGCTCTATTAACATTGTTGACTCTGTTTTGCATGATGTTCTTGATATTGAGCAGGTTGATGAGTCGATTAATGTTGATGATGTCTTGGTTGAGGATTGTGCGTCTCCTACTAACATGCAGGTTATGGTGCCGGAGTTGAAAGAGCGGAAAAAGCCTCCTGATTTACCACCTTGTTTTGAAACTGAACCACTAACGATGCATTGCAAGACTTCTTCTCAATTTATTTTGCAGGTACTTGCATTGGAGGTTGACATGGAGCCACCATTGTCACATACGGAGCACAAGCCCAATTTTTGAGCTCAAGGTACTAAGTCGAGCTAACGACTTTAAACAACAGCGCTTCTCGGGAGGCAACCCGAGACCCCTTTTATTTTCTTTCTTTTTCTTTATTTCTCATCAAATTTCCACCACCACAACAAATTTTCTTTCACCCACCGCCCACCCACAAAAAAGATCCACAACCAATCTTAATTCACTTGTAACCAAAATCCACAAAAGAAAATCCGTTGGGAGGACTTCAATAGCTAGGAGTTGGTACAACTAGAGGGTTGAGATTGTTAATGTATCTTTTCGATCTCTTAAGTTAGGTGCAAATCTCAAGAATTTAAAATTTTGAATTTGTCATTTGTTTGAGTGATTCGAGGGAGAGGGTTGTGAGTTGAGTTAGGAGATTTGAGATGGTGTTGTTAAGAAATTTGAGTTTGACGGATTGTTTGCCATGAGTTTTGAGCATTCGATCTTCGATTTACCCGATTTTCAAATTTCCCCCCTTTTTCAGTTTACTTTTTCTTTTAATTGTCGACACATTGAGGACAATGTGTAGTTTAAGTAGGGGGGAGGGTATTCTCATTCTCATGTATCTATGTTGTATATATTACTTTCAATTTGAAATGAAAAAAAAAAAAAATGAAAATGAAAAAAAAAATTTGAAAAAAAAAGAATATAAAAAAAAAGTGATGAAAAGAATCCCGCTGAGTTGAAAACCCGCAAGGGCGGGCGACTCGGGCAAAATTGGGGGCTCGGATAGGTCGAAAACCCGAAAGGGCGGCCTATGCAAAAAAGAGCTAGTTGAGCGGGTAAGATGGTGAGATGCAACCAAAAAGAAATGTGTGAAGCTAGGATGAAAACCCGAAAGGGCTCCTAGGCAAAATGAGAGATTAAGAGAGAAATTTGTATTTGGAAAACTCATTTGCCGGAGTTGGTGTCATAAGGCGGAAGGTGTTTTCGGGTTGGGTTGGTTATTTTATCCTTGATTTTGTGAAGATTTATTTTGGCTTTCACATTCTTTTGGTTGATTGCTTGTTTTTGGGAGTAAGCATGGAATTTATCCCTTTTTGTCTTTGTTCCATGGCTTGCTATTCTAAGTTAGTTGTAGTAGTAGTAGTTTTAGATCATCTTTTGGAGGTTTGGGAGAGCTGATAGTTTAGTGTGTCATGAGCTGACATTTTGATGTTTGTTGGCGTTGCTTTGGTTATTGTTGTTGTTACGTCTTTATATATTTCGGGTGAGCTTGAATCTAAGTGTGGGGGAATCATCGTCCCTTACGTTTAGGTTTTGAGCGGATGTTGATAAGATGTGATGATGATGATATAGTTGATGCAGAGTGTAGGTTGGTGTTGATAATTTGGGTGAAGATCCTTTTGGTAATCCTCATTTTGAGTTTACTCGAGGTCGAGTAAAGTTCAAGTGTGGGGGTATTTGATACGCTCATGTTATACGGTGTATGTACGTTACTTTAGGTGCACTTTGCTAGGGGTTTGATTGTAATTGTTAACATTCGTGTTTTATTTAGCCCTTAGCGGAAGTTCGGAGCTTTGCGAGATAATTTGTGTTAACGTCATGTATTCCGAGCTTTCAAGGTGAAATGCATTTGAATGATGTTGTGATTGAAGTTGTCTTTGGAGTGCTCGGGAAATGTAGCATCGTAGCATAATTGCAATCATCGCAAGCCCAAGCCATGCATCACCAAGCCAGCACACAAGCATTACCGCAAGCCTACCCAGCAGCCTCGTCCATCCAGCAGCACACGCAAGCATCGCACAGCCCATGCCAGCCCAGCGCTCGTCGCCCAGCGCTCCATCATCGCAAGCCAGCGCGCGCTCGCAGCAAGGAGGGCCGAGGCAGCTCGCACCTCGCGAGCTAGGTCGCACCTCGCGACACCTTTGCTCGCACCTCGCGAGGTTCTTCGCACGGTGCGACCTCTTGGCTTTGCCCCGGCTCTTCGGCTCGTGTTGGAGGCGAAACTCTTCGCACGGTGCGACCTACTTCGCACCTCGCGACCCCTAGGTCGGTGTAAGTGTCGGCTGACTTTTGAGCCTTAGTATAAATACTAAACTTTGTTTTTGGACCTTGGGGGACACACACTTGAGGAGAGAGAATATCCAACACTCCATTCTTCTCTTCTTATCTTCTCTTTTTAGTTTTTATTTTCTAGTTTAGTTTTTAGGGATTTCAATTATGGAATTGGCTATTGCTATGCCGATTGTAGCTTGAACCGTTCTTGAACGAGATTAATATGAAGCTTCAAGCATTATTGTGAGATCTTTCCTCTCTATTTAGTTCCTTTGATTATGGTTTAATTTCTATGCTTGCTTTCTATGATTTTTGCATGATTATGCTAGGAACGTTACTAGTTTGATTGTGTAATTAATCTAATGCTAGATTTAAGAATAGAATCGGATTGTTTTATTCTTTTATCAATTGGTAGCAAACTAGGAAGTAACTTAGATGCAGATCGTCTTGGTTATTTCTTGGGGAAATTGAATCAACTGTTGAATGTTTATCGCTTGTATGACGTTAGCAGGTTTGTTGGTTCTCTGTGTTTATTGCTGCTATTGGATTGAACTTAGACGCGATCGGACTAGGTTATCCTTTAGTTAGGGTTTTATAGTCACGCTGATCGTGCTATTCAACTAGGAATAAGGAGAACACGAGATTAATTCTCAGCAATAGATAATTATGGAAATAATTAGAGTGGAGGTTCAAGGATCGATAATGAATTGAAGTGGATGTTAATCGGATTCAAGATCTTCCCATATTGATTTCTCATTCTATTTAGTTGCTAGTTAATTTTAGTTTGTTTAAAACTCTATTTGAAAACCCCCCTTGTTATTAGGTTACTCGACCTTTAGAGTCATCTAGGTATTGATTCACGCTAGATATTAAACTTGTCCCTGTTTCCCTGTGGATACGAACCTTACTTCCCTTCTACATTTAATTGTAAAAGAGAGTAGGAGAAATTTTATCTTTGGCCGGGTGCGGTGCCCAACGACACATCCGCGCCCGCCCAAATTTTGGCGCCGTTCTGCGGGAAACGGTGTTACTAGTTTGTATTTAGTGTGTTTTTGGATTGTATTGCTTGTGCTCTTTGTTTATGGTTAACACTCGTACTACTAACAAAGAATCTTTGCATTACGATCCCGAATTAGAATTGACTCTTTTCAGGTGGAGAAACATTCTGCGAGAAAATTTTCAAGAATCATCTTTTAACGTTGAAGTGGAGGAAGAGATGCCTCCGAGAATTGAAACTCGTATCTTGAGGGAGCTCACGGCTCCTAACCTTGATCAACAACCATTGTGCATCTCATTTCCGGCTCTTGATGAAGGCACTAATTTTGAATTGAAATCGGGGTTGATACACTTGCTTCCTTCGTTCCATGGGCTCAATGGAGAAGATCCAAACAAATTTCTTTCGGAGTTTCACGTGGTTTGCACTAGCATGAAGCCAAGTGGAGCAAAGGATGAACAAATCAAGTTGAGAGCTTTTCCTTTTTCTTTGAAGGATGCGGCTAAAGATTGGTTATATTATCTTCCTCCCCGGTTGCATTTCCACTTGGGTTGAAATGAAGAAGCGATTTCTTGAGAAGTTCTTTCCGGCTTCTAAGTCATCAACATTAAAGAAGGAAATCGGCAATATTGAGCGAGAGACACGATGAGTCTTTCTACGAATATTGGGAGAGGTTCAAGAGACTTTGTGCTAGTTGTCCATATCATGGCTATTCGATGAAGACCTCATTCTCGTACTTTTACAATGGTTCTTCGACGAAGATGTGCGAATGGTGAATGCTGCTAGTGGAGGTTCTTTCATAAACAAAACCCCAACTGCAACTAAGAGAACTCATTGAAGAACTAGGCGAAGGCTCGAGACAGTTCGGTAGAAGATCGAATCATCGTAGAACAAATGTTGAAAGTCCAGGTTCTAGCTCTTCAAAGACCGAGGATCAAGTACAAGCTCTTACATCGATGATGCGTGAGTTCATGGTAAAGAACAATAGAGTTCAACAGGTAAAAGTTTGTAGAATATGTTCTTTAGATCATCATACTGATGTTTGCCCTCAAATGCAAGAAGAATTTAGGGAAGAGGTCAAAGCCGTAGGTTTTCAAGGCCAACAAGCATTACGAGAGACATGATCCCTACTCCTATGCTTCCGAGCAAGGGAGGAGAGATCATTCTAACTTCAGATTTGGCAATCAACATCAACAACGAGACTATAACGAGCCACAACCACACCCTTATCCTAGGCCCCAAGGCCAAGACTCGAGCTCTAGCATGTCCACCGAAGAATTGTTAAATGTTTTAACTAAAAATGTGACTAACATGCGGGGGTAACATGGTGCGGTTCCAAGAGGAAACTCGATCGAGCATCAAGAACTTGGAGAACCAAGTAAGCCAAATGCCGGGAGGCCGTAACCAAGTTAGAGGCTAGGGATTCGATGAGGTTGCCATCCCAAACAGAACTCATCCCTAAAATGAACGTGAGTGCTATCACATTGAGGAGTGGAGCGGAAATTGCAAGCAAAGAGAGGTTGGTGGTTCGAGACAAAGAGATAGTGGAAGAGGTGATCGAGCATGAACCGACAACGGATTGTAAATCATTGCCACCTCAACAAGAGGGAGAAAGTCCAAAAATCACCTCCTCCACCATATGAACCCGAGCCACCATTTCCCGAGGCATTGAGAGAAACCCGCAATGCGGAAGCGCAACAAAGACATTTACGAAATCTTTCGTAAATGTGAGGTAAACATTCCCCTTTTTGATGCTTTAAATCAAGTACCTAGGTATGCTAAGTTCCTTAAAGAATTGTGTACTTCGAAAAGAAAGCAAAAACGAAAGGGAGTGCAAAAAGTGAAGGCTAGCGAGCATGTCTCTGCTATCTTTCAAAAGAAATTACCTCAAAAGTGCAATGAACCAGGCATGTTTACCATCCCATGTACTATAGGTGACACCATGTTTCCTAAAGCCATGTTAGACTTAGGTGCGTCAATTAATGTGATTCCATATTCATTGTATAAGTCTTTGAAACTTGGCAATTTGCATGAAACCGGTGTGGTGATTCAATTAGGCGATAGATCCAATGTTTATCCTAGGGGTAAATTAGAGGATGTGTTAGTTAAGGTTGGGAAATTGAAATTTCCTGCTGATTTTTATGTTTTGGAGATGGAACCTGATAAGCATGCCGCCCCCATCCTTTTGGGGCGACCTTTCTTGAAAACATCTTGCACTAAAATTGATGTTTGCGCTGGTTCTTTGACCATGGAATTTGAGGGAAAGGTAGAGGCGTTTAAAATCAATGATTCTAAGCCTTTGATTAAGGATGATAACCTTCTTTGCTCTATTAACATTGTTGACTCGTTTTGCATGATGTTCTTGATATTGAGCGAGGTTGATGAGTCGATTAATGTTGATGATGTCTTGGTTGAGGATTGTGCGTCTCCTACTAACATGCAGGTTATGGCGCCGGAGTGGAAAGAGCGGAAAAAGCCTCCTGATTTACCACCTTGTTTTGAAACTGAACCACTAACGATGCATTGCAAGACTTCTTCTCAATTTGTTTTGCAGGTACTTGCATTGGAGGTTGACATGGAGCCACCATTGTCACATATGGAGCACAAGCCCAATTTTTGAGCTCAAGGTACTAAGTCGAGCTAACGACTTTAAACAACAGCGCTTCTCGGGAGGCAACCCGAGACCCCTTTTATTTTCTTTCTTTTTCTTTATTTCTCATCAAATTTCCACCACCACAACAAATTTTCTTTCACCCACCGCCCACCCACAAAAAAGATCCACAACCAATCTTAATTCACTTGTAACCAAAATCCACAAAAGAAAATCCGTTGGGAGGACTTCAATAGCTAGGAGTTGGTACAACTAGAGGGTTGAGATTGTTAATGTATCTTTTCGATCTCTTAAGTTAGGTGCAAATCTCAAGAATTTAAAATTTTGAATTTGTCATTTGTTTGAGTGATTCGAGGGAGAGGGTTGTGAGTTGAGTTAGGAGATTTGAGATGGTGTTGTTAAGAAATTTGAGTTTGACGGATTGTTTGCCATGAGTTTTGAGCATTCGATCTTCGATTTACCCGATTTTCAAATTTCCCCCCTTTTCGGTTTACTTTTTCTTTTAATTGTCGACACATTGAGGACAATGTGTAGTTTAAGTAGGGGGGAGGGTATTCTCATTCTCATGTATCTATGTTGTATATATTACTTTCAATTTGAAATGAAAAAAAAAAAAATGAAAATGAAAAAAAAAATTTGAAAAAAAAGAATATAGAAAAAAAGTGATGAAAAGAATCCCGCTGAGTTGAAAACCCGCAAGGGCGGGCGACTCGGGCAAAATTGGGGGCTCGGATAGGTCGAAAACCCGAAAGGGCGGCCTATGCAAAAAAGAGCTAGTTGAGCGGGTAAGATGGTGAGATGCATCCAAAAAGAAATGTGTGAAGCTAGGATGAAAACCCGAAAGGGCTCCTAGGCAAAATGAGAGATTAAGAGAGAAATTTGTATTTGGAAAACTCATTTGCCGGAGTTGGTGTCATAAGGCGGAAGGTGTTTTCGGGTTGGGTTGGTTATTTTATCCTTGATTTTGTGAAGATTTATTTTGGCTTTCACATTCTTTTGGTTGATTGCTTGTTTTTGGGAGTAAGCATGGAATTTATCCCTTTTTGTCTTTGTTCCATGGCTTGCTATTCTAAGTTAGTTGTAGTAGTAGTAGTTTTAGATCATCTTTTGGAGGTTTGGGAGAGCTGATAGTTTAGTGTGTCATGAGCTGACATTTTGATGTTTGTTGGCGTTGCTGGTTATTGTTGTTGTTACGTCTTTATATATTTCAGGTGAGCTTGAATCTAAGTGTGGGGGAATCATCGTCCCTTACGTTTAGGTTTTGAGCGGATGTTGATAAGATGTGATGATGATGATATAGTTGATGCAGAGTGTAGGTTGGTGTTGATAATTTGGGTGAAGATCCTTTTGGTAATCCTCATTTTGAGTTTACTCGAGGTCGAGTAAAGTTCAAGTGTGGGGGGGTATTTGATACGCTCATGTTATACGGTGTATGTACGTTACTTTAGGTGCACTTTGCTAGGGGTTTGATTGTAATTGTTAACATTCATGTTTTATTTAGCCCTTAGCGGAAGTTCGGAGCTTTGCGAGATAATTTGTGTTAACGTCATGTATTCCGAGCTTTCAAGGTGAAATGCATTTGAATGATGTTGTGATTGAAGTTGTCTTTGGAGTGCTCGGGAAATGTAGCATCGTAGCATAATTGCAATCATCGCAAGCCCAAGCCATGCATCACCAAGCCAGCACACAAGCATTACCGCAAGCCTACCCAGCAGCCTCGTCCATCCAAGAGACACGCAAGCATCGCACGGCCCATGCCCGGCCCGGTGCTCGTCGCCCAGCGCTCCATCATCGCAAGCCGGCGCGCCGCAAGCAAGGAGGGCCGAGGCAGCCTCGCGAGCTAGTCGCACCTCGCGAGCTAGGTCGCACCTCGCGACCTGCCTGCTCGCACCTCGCGAGGTTCTTCGCACGGTGCGACCTCTTGGCCTGCCCCCGCTCTTCGGCTCGTGTTGGAGGGCAAGAACTCTTCGCACGGTGCGACCTACTTCGCACCTCGCGACCCCTAGGTCGGTGTAAGTGTCGGGCGACTTTTGAGCCTTAGTATAAATACTAAACTTTGTTTTTGGACCTTGGGGGACACACACTTGAGGAGAGAGAATATCCAACACTCCATTCTTCTCTTCTTATCTTCTCTTTTTAGTTTTTATTTTCTAGTTTAGTTTTTAGGGATTTCAATTATGGAATTGGCTATTGCTATGCCGATTGTAGCTTGAACCGTTCTTGAACGAGATTAATATGAAGCTTCAAGCATTATTGTGAGATCTTTCCTCTCTATTTAGTTCCTTTGATTATGGTTTAATTTCTATGCTTGCTTTCTATGATTTTTGCATGATTATGCTAGGAACGTTACTAGTTTGATTGTGTAATTAATCTAATGCTAGATTTAAGAATAGAATCGGATTGTTTTATTCTTTTATCAATTGGTAGCAAACTAGGAAGTAACTTAGATGCGGATCGTCTTGGTTATTTCTTGGGGAAATTGAATCAACCGTTGAATGTTTATCGCTTGTATGACGTTAGCGGGTTTGTTGGTTCTCTCGTGTTTATTGTCGCTATTGGATTGAACTTAGACGCGATCGGACTAGGTTATCCTTTAGTTAGGGTTTTATAGTCACGCCGATCGTGCTATTCAACTAGGAATAAGGAGAACACGAGATTAATTCTCAAGAATAGATAATTATGGAAATAATTAGAGTGGAGGTTCAAGGATCGATAATGAATTGAAGTGGATGTTAATCGGATTCAAGATCTTCCCATATTGATTTCTCATTCTATTTAGTTGCTAGTTAATTTTAGTTTGTTTAAAACTCTATTTGAAAACCCCCTGTTATTAGTTTACCGACCTTAGAGTCACTAGGTATTGATTCACGCTAGATATTAAACTTGTCCCCGTTTCCTGTGGATACGAACCTACTTCCCTTCTACATTTAATTGTAAAAGGAGTAGGAGAAATTTTATCTTGCGGGTGCGGTGCCCAACGACACATCCGCGCCCGCCCAATAATGGGCAATTAAGTAAATTTATAAGGGGACACCATAGCTCTCTCTTTCCCTTATATAATAGAGATTAAATAGAATCATTATAATTTTATTGCTATTAATCGTCTCATAGTAGATTCGGCAACATGGGTGGACATGGGGACCTAAGTGACACGCCCCTCCAATATTATTTTTTTTAACAAAATTTAATTTTAAAAGAATGTAAAAAAAAAAACAAAAAAAGGCTGAAGACCTCCAATCCTGTACGTGTTATATAGCCCAAACGGGCATGCCCAACCACCATGATGTTGTGGCGGTTTATAATGATGGTGATTTGTTCTGGGGTGGTCGAGGGAGGATGGTGGTCGATGGTTATGCTGATGTTGGTACTGAAGGTGAGGAGGAGGAAGAGTAGGTGAGAGAGTGAAGCCATTGTTCTTGGACAGATAATTTTGAGAGTTGATGTGAGTTGCAGAGGGAGAGTTTGTTTTGATTTTTGAGTTTTGAAGGTTAAGTTTTGTTATGGAAGGAAGGAGAAGACTAGAAGAGAGGGGGGTGTTGCTTGGGTATGATAAGGGTGTATGCTTGTATATTGTTTTAGATTATACCGATGTTGGGGGTTTGAAGAAATATGGGAGTGAAGGTGAAGAGGAGAGATAGTGTCGCCATTGTTGTTAAAGAGAGAATTTCTGGGTTGATGTGAGTTGCATAGGTGATGTTGTGGCTAAGGGAAAATGTGTAAAGATGAACTAGCGGCAGTTTAATGTCGTTCATCATTAATGGCATTTGCGGCCCGTTTGGTTAGTGGTCATAAATAGTGGTAATGGTAATGAAATTTAGTGTAAATTTGTAAAGAAGTTCTCATGTCAATGACCATGGGAATGAAACTTTATCACAAAATATGAGTTTCCTTTATATATTTCCATTACCACCCAATACCACCTTTCCAAATGGCAATGGATAGTAATGAGATTTTAGGAAGAAAATGGATATCTTGGGGTGAAGTAGCATTACCATAGGTAATGACATTGGATTTCATATACAAATTTACACTATAATACATTACCATTCCCACCATTTATTACCGCTTACCAAACGGGTCGTTGGTGCAAATCAATCATACCTTAGGGGCATTTGGTGCATTTTCCAAACAACGAGGGTACGTGGTGCATTTCGTGAAACCTCAGGGTTACCTGGTGAAAAAACCATTTTTGAATTGATGTGATAAGAAGGGTTGGATTTCATGATAACTGGAGTTGGAGAAAATTGCGGGCCCACTATATATCAACGACATGTGCGCTGAAATAGGCAGATGGTTGATGTGAGTTCAACAAGGTCCTACTTTGGAGGAGGCAAATATCGGTAATAAGGGGAGTTCGAAGTCATATATAAATAAGAAGTTGTTGTAACCTAGATTTCATTCAGCTGCTATTTACTACTATCACTCATACACTTGTATTCTCTTTCTTTCTCCATTGTTATCCTCTAAATAGCTCTACCATATTACCAGTGGTGGATTTCTTGTATTGACGGCGACATTGACATAGTGGATTGGTGATCACAAGAATCACCCGGGGTTTTTCCGTCCTTTGGGTTTTCCACGTCACTATTCGTTTGTTTTCTATATTTTATTTATTTGCATCTTTATTATCTAACGTTATTCAATCAAATTGTTTGCATAGTGTTCTTATTGTTAGCTCCTAAACCTTTTGAGTACTTAATACGAAATTAGCAAAAACAATTTGGCGCCCACCATGGGGCCCTCAGCAAGATCATTACAGATCAATCATATCTTTTTCTGCTATCAGTTTGTTCTTGTCTTCTCCTTTTTTGTGTTTGCAATGGCAGGAGAATGGGTAACCACTCGAGAGGTGATTGACGAACTCAACCGTGTTAATGCTGCCATGGCCGAACTGTAAAACAGCTATGTCGCATCCTGCATGGAGAATCAGAGCTTGAAATCAGCCTATAAGTCGAAAGGACCGCGACATCGTAACGTGGACGACATCTCAAAGATGCCCAATCTGAACAGGAAACGTTCAACAAGCCCGTAGGCCATAACATCCCAATGCATGAAGATGATCAGGAAGGAGACATCGAAGCCAGTGATGAACCAGACGACGACCCAATCGGAGGACAAGACAAATCACAGCAACAATTCACCGCCGACGACCCTATCCAGCTATGTTTACAACAATTGGAGGACATGATCGCCATAATTCCTGGCGTCCCACGTCCAATGGAGAAGGCGACGCAAAACAGTTATGCAGATTCACCCTTCACCGACGCCATCACTATGATCGAGGTTTCGAAGCGGTTATCAGTCGCCACCATGGAGCTGTATGACGGTACAACGGATCCAGGCGACCACGTCGCTCAATACAAGCAACGGATGATCACCATATTGATCCCTCGAAACATGCGGGAAGTATGTATGTGCAAAGGCTTCAGATCGACATTGATTGGACCAACTCTGCAGTGGTTAATCCACCTTGGTAACATCTCTATCTCTTCCTTTGCTCAATTGGTTAACACGTTTAATTTGCAATTAGCTAGTAGTCGTAAAATGGAAAAACAGGCTACGATTTGCATAGAATTGTGTAAAAATCTGATGAATCTTTGAAAGAATTTGTCCACAGGTTTAACAGGGAAAAGGTGTATTTTCGAAATTGTGATGTCAAAACCGCCATTGAAGCCTTCCGACGAGGACTAGATGAAGAGTCAGATTTATATAAGGAACTCACCAAATACCTTTGTCCGATATTCGAAGATGCTACAAACTAAAACTCTAGCCTAGATCCGTTCGGAAGAAGACATGCATTCAAGGAAGGAATTCTACAACGTCGATAGCTGGAAGTCGACACCCAACAAGAAAAGTTCTTGGCGTCCAAAGCCATACGACCGTCCACAACATGTCCATTGCGTCCGTCATTCAAGGCATGTGAACGACTGGAAAACCGACCCCAGCATGCCACCCAAGATAAACGAATATGGATTCAGCGTCAACGCCTCAGTTATTGTTAACACCTTGCATTCCCTCGATAACACTGTCAAATGGCCTTTCAGGAATGAGAAGACAACGTCACGGCGAGACAAGTCCAAATGGTGTGAATTCAATGGTGATCATGGGCATGACACCGACAAATGTGTGGCGTTACGACAGGAAGTAGCACATCTCCTAAAAGAGGGGTACCTCAAAGATTTGCTGACGGAAAAAAGGAAAGATGCTTTCTCTAAATATAGTGGTCAACGTCAACCCCCTTCGTCGCCGACGCATGTAAAGGTAATTAATGTCATTAGTGGAGGGTCAGATATTTTTTGACTAGCATATTCTGCAGCTAAAAGACATGCAAGCGATGTCAGTAGTCAAGACGCCGTCCCAAAAGAACTCCGACATTCGCGCGACGCGGAGCTTGAAGCCATGCTTATAACGTTCGACGACGGCGACCTAGGTGATGACAGAGACATACATCATGATGGTCTCGTAATCACTTGAGGAAAAAAGGCCAAGGGCTGCTATGCAAGGGCTGTGATTATCTGGAAAATGAACCCCTTAATCTATCTCAAAAAAGGAGGGAAAGAAAGTTGGAATTAAGGGTTGCGGTTAGCCCGACCGCAACCCTTTTTGATAAAGGTATGTTGTTTTTGGGCTAACTGCAACCCTTAAGGTTATATTTTCTCCAAAAATTCCCTCGCTCAATTCCCGCACTTGCATCCTATTCCGAGGCCCTAGGTGAATCCTTCTCTCTCACTCACACCCCCCCCTCTCTCTCTTCGACCTCGCTCAATTCCCTCACTCCATTTTTTCTCTGTCTCTCTATCTCGTCAGTCCTCGCATTTTCTCCCTCCTCCCTCCAACTCACTCACTGACTCTCTTTCTCAATGGAGGTGTCGCGGCTAGGATGGTGGTGTGGCAGCGGAAATTAGGGTTGCTCGTGTTGTCGGTGGTTGAGTTTGGAAGGAGGTGAGGCATCGCTCACTAAATCTGTAAGTATTATTTTTCTCCTTTTTATTCATTTTTGTTTCTTATGTTTATCCTCATCAAATATTCATCAATCAATTCAAAAAAAATCGAGAAAATTGTTGAATTTTCATTGAATTTTTCATGAAATAAAATTAGGGTTTTTCGATTTGATGTCATATTCGTTAGTTTATAAATTGAAATTATGAGTGAACTGTTTTAAATTTTTAGATTAACTCGTTAATTTTTTTTGTTGAATTTTTATTTTATTTTCCCTGATTTTTTTGAATTTGGTATTTTCTAGGAGGTGTTTGCCGGACGAAAACCTTCTGTAAGTGTGATTTACTTTCTATGTTATGGGTGTTGTAGCATGATTAAGTAAATTTGATGCCTTGTGAAATGTGAAGAACTTTGGTGTTTGCGAATGAATTTGAAGTATTTAGTAGCTGATTTTGAGGACAAATTGAACTTTTGCATTTTCCAGGCTAATTACAAGAGTTTGTTTGATTGTTATTATTCAAAAATTTGTCTTCAGTTCATCTTTTGCTGAATTGCAACTCCATGTTGCTTCTTTCTAATGTATATAGCATGCTGCAGAAAGCGGATACCCTTCTTATACCTATCTAATTTTTTCCTTAGTAAGACTTTAGACTTTGACCTGCATTTTTGTACATCACTATTTGCATTCCATTAGTACAAGTTTTAGTGGTTTTGTGTTTGAGAATTAGTTGATTTTTTTCTAGGGAAAAAGTTCGCAGTTTTTTGGATATGATGGATATCCAAGGTTTACGCTCACCTTTTCCATCATCTTTTTCATCTTTATCGAGCTCTGATTGCGACCTGCATCGATCCTTTGTCAATTAGTGTCAGAAGATGGCAGGTGGATTAAAGAATAGGTGGGCAGATTGTGTGTGTCATCCAGGCTAATGCAGATTCTGAGAACATGAGGAAAGAGATCATTGAATATCTTCAGAGGCTTATTGAAGATGTTTTTGGAATTATGTAATTGGGTCATATTTTCCCTTTATATGTATAAATAACATGATTTGTAATGAAAAATGATACTTTTACGTATAAGTAATGTTTGGGGATCATTTAGGACAAAAAAATGCCAACAAAAACTTTTTTATTTTTTTTAGGTCACAAGGGTTGCGGTATCTATCAATAACCGCAGCCCTTCAAAAATGTTAAGGGCTGCGCGGTCGAAAAATGCTGCCCTTAGGCCACTTTTGACGCAACCCTTGACCTTTTTTCCTCTCGTGAATCTCTCTAACTATTAGTAATTGTTTACTAAAACATGTGTTAGTAGATAATGGTAGATCAACCAACGTTCTCATGAGGGACGCCTTAGAAAATTAAACATGGGCATCGATGAGCAAGACATCATCCGGAAATCCACTATCTTGGTCGAATTCAGTGGAGAGGCTAAACATACCATGGGTGAAGTGACACTGCCTACTATGCCAAAGGAGTGAACATGCCAACCAATTTCTATGTCGTGAATTGTCCGTCATCGTACAACGTCATCCTTGGAAGACCATGGATCCATAGCATGAAGGTTGTTTATGAAGTTCCCTACTAAAAGGGGAGTGCAAGAAATCAAGGGGAGATCGACGGATCACTAGGCAGTGCTACAAAATGTCTCTTAAACCACGCAAAATGGACGCATAGCAATTATAGCTTCAGGTTAGGGGGGCAAGAGTATGATGAACAACAAGTACACAAGCGAGACATAACCGTCAAAATCGGAGTGTCCATGGCCCCTGACGTCCGATAACAGGTAATAAAATTTCTTGCAGCTAACACTGATTGCTTTGCATGGTCGCATGAGAACGTGACGGGTATTGACCTCGATGTCATAACGCACAAACTCAACGTCGACCCTCATCATAAGCCGGTGAAGTAGAAAAGATGCAAGTTTGCTCCCGAGAGACATCAAATAATCAATGACGAAGTCCAAAACTTAATCGACACCAGCAAGGTAAGAGAGGTAAAATATCATGATTGGCTTGCTAACATCGTTGTTGTAGGAAAAAAGAACGGAAAATGGTGAGTTTGTATCGACTTCACTGATCCAAGACCCATTCCCTTTACCACACATTGACGCCCTCGTTGACGCCACTAATAGGCATGAATTATTGACGTTCATGGACGCCATCTCCAGTTATAACCAGATATCATGCATCCAGAGGGCCAAGAGAAGACGTCGTTCATCACTGACAAGGGCATCTATTGTTATAAAGTCATGCAATTTGACTTGAAGAACGTCGACGCAACATATCAATGTCTAGTCAATGCCATGTTCAACGACCAGCTAGGGGACATCATGGAAGTATATATCGACGATATGTTGGTGAATTCCAAAGCTCCGCAAGATCATGTTTCGCATCTGCAACAAGCGTTTGATGTCGTACAGAGGTATGAAATGAAACTTAATCCTACTAAGTGTTCTTTTGGAGTGTCTACGGGGAAAATTTTTAGGGTACATCGATATACAGCGAGGAATAGAGGCCAGTCCTAACCAGATAAGAGCCAATATCAACATCCAATCTCCAAGGAACGTCAAGGAAGTCTAAAAGCTCACAGGACGTGTTGCAGCCCTGAACCGGTTGATATCCAAATCCTCGGACAGGTGCCGTTTATTCTACGATGTCTTAAAGAAGAACAAAGGCTTTGTATGGACGGAACAACACGAGAAAGCGTTGCAAGAGCTCAAGCAATATCTGATGACGCCGCCATTATTGTCTAAGCTAAAGGCAGATGAACCATTACAGTTATACATCACCGTCAGTGAATCTTCCATCGCGCTGTTTTAACAAGAGAAGGTGAGGACGGACAACTGCTTATTTATTATGTAAGTAAGTCACTTGTAGATGCTGAAACTAGGCGCTCGTCTTTAGAAAAGCTTCACTAGTGGAAAAAATGTTAAATAACACAAAAGAACTGATTCGGTTGAGTCCTAAACCAGATCGGTTCAGTCAATTTTTTTACGCGCAAAAGGAAGGGTAAATTAACTGATCCGGTTTTACCGCGAACCGGATCGGTTAAGAAAAATCGAATCCGGTTTAAGTGGGTCGGACCGGATCAGTTAAGATCACGTTGGCCCAAGAAACGAACGACCCAATTTAACGCCTCTCTCATTTCCTCACTAGTCACTCCTCCTGTTCTCCTCTTTCTTCTCTCGTCATTCCTCTTTTCCTCTCTCACCCTCGAACCCTAAAGCAACCACCACCACCACCACCACCACCACCACCATGTCTCACCCTCTCTTATCTCTCACCGTCGAACCCTAAACCTCTCACACTTTTCCATTCATTCTCTCCCATCAATTCATCACCATCTCTCATCTCTCACCCTTAAACACCCACGAAAGCCCTAATTTTTCTAGGTTTCAAGAGGATAAATGGAGGTCACAACAAACACGGACATGGTCATTTCAATTTCATTCCCTGCTCTAATTGCGGAAAATATTTCCCTAAGGTACTCTGAAAATTAAATTATCTCTCAATTTTGCTAAAACTTGATGTTTATATCATTTTATTTATTTTTTTATTTGATTGTCAATATGGTTAATTGTTTGTGAATTTTCACTCAACTTTCATGTGATTGTTATTGATTTTTTTTTTTAAAAATGCGATGTTTTAAAGGAATTTTTTGATTATCAATGTGATTTTTTGTAGTCTAATCTGGTTTCTTTGATCGAAAAATGTGATTGTTATAGTTGTGGGCTGTAAGTTGGATTTGAGGAATGAGCAGCAGCAAGTTAGTCTAGAGCAGGTTATGTCTCCAATTATGCAGCAATTTTGTGAGATTGGAACTTGCATAGAATGTTCTGCGTCCAGACATACAGGTAAACATATTTGATCATTGTGCCTTGATTTTCCTTTTCTGTTTGTCTATCCAATATCTATGTCTTGCCATTTCTGTGCTCATATGTTTAATACTGGTGATCTTTATTGCTATGAAGCTTTCCCCCAAAACCTTATGTCATTGACAAAATTCAGCCGAGAAAAAGATCCTAAGGCAGGCAATCATAAAATTGAAGAATAATTAATCTCATGTTACTTATCATAAAAGAATTAAGTCTTTTCCTTGCAAGTTGATCTAAATTTGAAGGAAAATTTTTGGACAATATCAAGTTTCCTGTTAATTAGGAGGTGAAAGTCTGCATGAAAATCAATCTTTTGCTCTTGGCGATCCTTCGTCTTCTTGTCCTTCTGTATCTTGGGGAGTAGGTTGAATAGTCTATATGATGATGAGTTTTATGTTTCACTACAGATTTTTGGAAATCTGTCTTTTTCTTGAATATCTATATGCACATGACATGTTGCCCAAAAAGTTGTACTTCACCCTATAGCACCATTATTCGATCATGAAACTCAAACATTGAGGCCTCAATGTGTCAGGGTGCTGAAACGCATATTTATCTTGTGTGACCATGACAAGGATGGTGCACTAAGTGATGCTGAGTTTAATTATTTCTAGGTATGTAGATATATTGGCTACAACTTCATAAATCTCTTGTTAGTTCAGATTCGGATAAAATACTCCGGTTCTTATGATGTAGTATTGGAAATTTCTATTATTTCGGTGTTGAAACGGTTGGCGGTCTTGAGAGAAGTTCGCCAAAGATTAGGGTTTGACTCCGCTAGTGAATAACTGCACAAGAAGCAAACGTGAACTACCCTCGGGGGGGATGCGAGGAAACCCCCTCCGACGCTCAAGTCAGCACGTGTCCAAATAGGATTTAGAGAGAGAAAGTAGAGAGAGAGAGATAAGAATTCTGAGTGTGAGAGAATGTACATGCAGAATAGTACTAGTGGGGTATTTATAGAAGTACTATTCACCTGACAGGGTGCGTAATCCTTTTACACGTGTACGGTCGTGGTGCTTTTGACAGTTGGGAAGATTCCCTTATTTTGTCTTGTTGGGCGACCGCCAACGTTGTCGGACCATGTTGATATACTGACTTGTTGGAGCTGTAGGCGACATTTACAGTGTTCGCGTCCGTTATGGCGTTCGCGGACTTATCACAGGGGTCCGCTAACGTACATGGGTTATACCCATACAACTAGCCCCCCCAGCATCATTTGAGGTTGTGACCGTTAATGATGTTGTTGGTGGACGCGAATAATTGTTGCCGTGGTCAATTTTTTGAAGAAGTTAATTTGTGGGGTGCCACGTGTCGTCGTAGGGAGTTGAAAATTTTCGAAAACTTAATGATTACTTTTCTGAAAATCCCGCCCATTACTTTATTAAGGTTTAACCTCGCTGTGACACCTGGCGGAAATCTGGAGAGGAGTTGGAAGGTTCTTTTAATCTCAGCCGTTCATTCGCTGTATATATGGACAACATTCATCCTTTTTCCGAATTTTTCTATCATTCTCAAGCTTTCCTTCTTCCTTTGCCATTTCCTCTCTCACGAACTTCCATACCCATAACTCCATTTGCTCAGAAACTGACTTTTCTCGCTCAGATTGCTCCAAAAAGTTACTAAATTTCTTAGTTTTTACTTTCCGGTTTCACAATACTAAGAATTTCGTTATTTTTTGACGAAGTTTTTCTGGGTTTTTCCTGAGGTTTTGAGTTTGAGTTTCGCCGACGACAATTCTGCATTTCCGGTGGTTTTTTCGTTCAAGCTCGGGCTTTTCTACACCATTTCACTCCTTGGAATTCTCGTTCGCCTTTTTCCGGCAACTTTTCGTTCCTTGCCTTTTGTCTTTCTCCGGCGACTTTGCTCCTTCCAGGTATTTCATCATTTCTTCAAGCTTAAAGTTTCTTTTTATATTTTTATCATGTCGGACCAGTCTGATAGCCAGAATACCCCTAGTGTTGCATTAATGACCGAAAGTGAACCTTCTTCCCCCCTGGCTGATAGTGAGCCTTCTTCCAGTTCTAGCCCTGTGGGGAGAACTAGGTTGTTGTCGGACATCCCTTTAACAGCTGAGAGAGAAAAAGAAATGAGATCTAAGTTCCTTAACGACCCCGCCACTCCTGAGGAGCATAACTTGACTAGGAGATATCTGGTCGCCCGGGAAAGCGGTGATAGACAGACGCTTAGGGAGCTTAGGCATTAGATCCGTGCTAGACGGTCCCTTAGGAGTCCGCCAGCTGATGCCGTTCCTGGCCTTGATGTTGCCCCTTTAAGAGAGCATGCTTGGTTGGATAGCATGGCGGACGCAGGGGCTGAAGTAACGGCTGATTTTTACGACCGTTTACACGAAACTATGGCCGCTAATCCGCATGTCATTGATTTAGGTGACGACAGTGATTCTATAGCGACCGTTATGGCCAACCAAGAGTCCGTTTACCGCCGTCGGTCTGCACCTAACACCCCCGTTGCTCGTGTCTCCGGAGACGCGACAGATACTACAACCGCGAACCTTGGCGCCACTGAGCCCTTGTCAGAGCGTGTGGCTGGGGAAAGTTCTCGCGCGGGCGAGAGGGGAGTTAATGTAACTTCTAATGTGCCGGCAGGAGATGTTGAAGAGGACGTTGAGGCTCCTGGCCCGAATGCTTTATGGTTGCCCGAAGATGAGTGTGCCGGGCCGTTATCGGTTGAAATTGACTTACCCTGGCGGCAGGATGCCCTTGACCTTGGTTACCCTAAAGTCGCTGACCAGTTATTTCAGTTCCCGGCAGGTTATAGGCTGGTGATTCCTTCAGAGGGTTCCATTGTAACGGAATGCCCTCCCGGTCATGTGGCCGTTTATACTCATCATTTTGAGTTCGGGCTACGTTTTCCGTTGGATTCCTTTTTGGTGAGGATTTTAAACTCTTTCAACATCTGTTTAGCCCAGCTGACTCCTTTATCGGTCTGAAATTTGATTGCGTATATCTGGACGATCCGCTTTTTGGACTTCCCTGAAACTCTGAATTTATTCCGTCATCTCCACTTGTTGAAAAGAAATGGTTCTGCCCGTCAAGCGGGGTGGTGGTCATTAATGACGGCCGATAAGAAGATGACGGTTCAACCAAAAGCTACTGGATTGAAGGGCTGGCAGGATGCCTTCTTTTGGCTTCAGTGTGCACGAGAACTATCCAGTCTGCCGTCACTTCAACGAGCCGCGTCCGCACATGGAGCACTTGCCTTTGGTTCCGCTAACCGATGATGAGAGAGCAGCCTATGACTTCTTTGACAGTGAAGAATTCATGATTACTTATGAGGACGGGAGGGAAGTTAAGGTCAAGGAACCCAAAAATTGGCTCCCTCACTCTAGGTATATCCTGGGAATCAACAGGTTATGCCGCCATGTTGCTTTGTCATACTCTACTAATGGTAAAATGCTATCTGATCGGGTCGTGCATCGATGTCCGATTTTTTTTTTTTTTTTAACTTTACCTTGTCTTGTGCAGGCTTTGATCAATTAGACCTGCAGACCCTTTGTGTCTCCGAAGATTTAGAGCCGCTCATCAACATGCAACCTGCTCCTGCTAGTGGTCTTGAGACCGTGCACGGTGTTGTAAACGGCCGTAGAGGGGGAAACCGTCACGGTCCCCAGAACATTCGTCGTATTCACGGCGCACATACCGGTCGTACTCCTGGCCGTGGCGGTATTACTATCGCTGCTACTGGCGGCCCGCCTTCCTCTCCTGCTCCACTCAGGTCTTCTACTTCCACGACTGTCGTTAGGGGTAGTGGGACAAGGAGGCGCCAACGTGAGCCGACAACGGGAGGATACTTCTGCTAATAAGCGGCCTGCTACAGCGGATCCTCCGGCCTCTGGCTCTGCTAGGAATGTCGTCCATATTGAGGACGTGGACGGGAACACTCTTTCTGCGGGCCAAGATCGTGGCGAGATCGCGACCACTGGCCCCGGTCAGCACAGCGGGGCGACTTGGCTATCTGGATCTTATTCCAGTATTCGCGAGAAGATCCGCGAGCTCATCACCATGCCCGGCTTCTTGTCCAGCTTGTCTCCTAGCGTCTTCTCACGGTACCACGAGTGGATCGAGAAGAAGGAAGTGCCTCTAAGTGATACTGTGGCGGCATCCTTTGCTCGCCGAGCCTGTCATCTCTCGGCAAGATTTATCAACTTTGGCCCGGGACGTCGGGGAAGATGAGTCGTTGTATGCCGAGCATTCCCGAAAGCGGTGGCATTCTAGCCTACCGTATCCCGAAAAGGCATGCAACCTGCCATTGGATAGGCGGCGGGCTCTCTAGTGACGCCCGCTGCGAGGTTGGCTCACGACCCGGCTTGTGGTACGTTTTCTCACTTCTTTGTAATATTTTTTTTTTTTCGTTTATATATATTGACGTCCTCTTTTCATCTTTGCAGGCCAACAATGCTGCTATTGAATTGATAGAGCAGTATGTTGAGTATCAGAAGCTGGCGGACAGCTACAAGCAATCACTTGAGACTTTCCAAGGCCTGCTGGGGGAGGCAGAAGATAAGCTGGTGGCCAAGACAGCAGCACTGCAGCCTCTGGAGGATGAGCTGTTAACCCTAAGGCCAAGGGCTGCTTTGGTGGAAGAGACTGAGGAAAATGTTAATACATTGACCAAAGCTCTGGAGGCCGCTAACACTGAAAAGGAGGTTGCCGTACTGGATGCCAATACGGAAGCTAGGGCCATGGCTATTGCTGAGTTTCAGCAATCAGATGAGTACGTGACGGCACTCCACAAGAGGTACGATGGCGGGTGGGCGGCCGCTATGAGATGTGTATGCAAGATCATCCCGAGATTTGATCGGAATGTAATTGAAGATGCTCATGCTGCCGGCCAACACCTCACGCCTTTCGAGGGGGATCCAAAGTTTGCTGACGAGGATGCCATAGCTGATGCGGATCCTCGTGACTTGGCGGAGCAGATAAATCAGGGTGCCCCCCCTTCTTGAAGTTTTTGGCGGCCTTCTCTCAGCTCTTCTTGTTCTTCTAATAGTTTATAGCTTGTAACATTTTGGATATTTTGATCAACACTTTATTCGACCCATGTTAGCGTTTGTAAACTGAATTTGTGTTTTTAATTTGAAAGTACTTGATTCCGACTGAAAGCCTTTTGTTGGCCGCCATGATTTTTCTGCTGTAGTTGGCCGCCAAGCCAGTTGCTTTTATTATATGGAAAGTACTTTTGCGTTTTAGTTATCTTGTTTTGTTAACGCTCTAATCCTTATACGATTGTTGCATGACCGTTAATATTTGTTAGCGTCTCTTATGTATTAATCCGTTTGATTAACATTTAGTCCATAGTGCGACCATGAATACGCCTAGAACGTTCGTGGCTTTTGCCTTTTGCTGGGCCTGTTTCTCGACCGTTAACACACTTTTGCCTTTTGATTTGTACTAATAGGTCTGTCATATGACCGTTTATGTACTTTGAGCCTGTCATATGGCTTTTGATCTGTGCTAGGTCTGTTATATGACCGTTAGTGCACTTGAGCCTGTCATATGGCTTTTGATTTGTGCTAGGTCTGTTATATGACCGTTAATGCACTTCGAGCCTGTCATATGGCTTTTGATTTGTACTAGGTCTGTCATATGACCGTTTACGTACTTTGAGCATGTCATATGGCTTTTGATTTGTACTAGGTCTGTCATATGACCGTTTACGTACTTTGAGCCTGTCATATGGCTTTTGATTAATATGCATGAATATAATAAGACAAATGATGAGTTGCGAATGGCAGCTTGTATTATTTATGTATCAAGGGGTGGCTCTCGGCCTATTACATTCTCAATTCAAACATAGTATTTCTTTAGGACGCTAGCATTCCAGCAATTTTTAAGCTCCTTGCCGTCCATGCTCTTTAAAATGAAAGAACCGAGAGCAATTTTCTTGGCTATGATGTAGGGACCTTCCCAGTTAGCAGTCAGCTTTCCCTCAATATGCGCCTTGCCAGTGGCCGTTGTCCTGCGAAGGACCAGGTCGCCAACATCTAATGGCCTCTCCATGACTTTTTTATTGTAAGCCTTGCTGATCCTGTCTTTTATAGCGTGTCTGCTCTCAGTTCTGCCATGAGCCTTGTTTCCGGCAAGAAGTCTAGGTCTTCCCTAAGTGCTTGGTCATTCTTTTGCAGGTCTTGGTGCTTGATCCGGTAAGAGGGTAACCCCACCTCTACTGGCAATACCGCTTCTACGCCGAAGGCTAACTTGAATGGGCTCTCTCCCGTTGCTTCCTTCTCCGTTGTTCTGTTTGACCATAGCACTGCCGGTACCATATCAGCCCATCCTCCTTTAAATTCATCAAGCTTTTTCTTCAAGGCGTTTAGGATCTGCTTGTTCGCGGCCTATGCTTGTCCGTTGCTCTGAGGGTGGCAAACGGCTGAGTATGCAAATTTTACCCGAAATTCCGTTAAGAAGGCACGTACGGGGCGACAATCGAATTGGACGCCGTGATCACGACGATAGCCATGGGGATCCCAAATCTTGTCATAATGTTTTGCCAGATGAATTTCTTGACCTGATTTGCCTTGATTTTTGCTGTCGGCTCTGCCTCTATCCACTTGGTAAAGTAATCAATTCCCACTATTAGGAACTTTCTCCCCCCGGTTGCTGTGGTGAACGGTCCCAAGATGTCCATTCCCCACTGTGCGAACGGGATCGGGCATAGGATAGGCTGCAAATCGTTGGCTGGCCTGTTAATGACGGGAGCGTATCTCTGGCACTTATCACATCTTTTAACGTAGCTCTGGGAATCCGCCAGCATACTTGGCCAATAGAATCCCGCTCTCAATGCCTTTAGTGCCAAAGCCTTTCCGCCAATATGGTTGCCGCATATACCTTCATGTATTTCTTGAAGGATCTTCGCGGATTCCCATGCGGTTGCGTATTTAAGCGAGGTAAACCGAATGATTTCTTGTACGGCTCATTCGATAAATAACGTACCCGGCTCGCTTGTCGCTTTAATTTCTTAGCGGACGAAGGATTGCCGGGAAGCGTCCCGATCCAACTTGTATGCCACCAGCTCGCTAAACCATTCCCCTTGCTGGTTTATGCTGCTAACGGTCACAATTTTTTCCGTTATACTCTTCTCCTTCAAGATGTCCACCGTGACGGTTCTTTCAATGCTGAATGAGTCAGAACTTGCCAACTTGGACAATGCATCTGTTTTTGTGTTCTCGGCCCTAGGTATTGCTAGAATCTCAAAATGATTCAACTGAGCTATCAACTCCCTGGCCCTTTCCACGTACTTTATCATGTTGGCCTCTCTGACCTCAAATTCTCCCTTTAGTTGACCGCTAACCAACTGCGAGTCTGTCTTCAAGAGTACTTTCTTGGCGCCCGCCGTCAAACACATTCTCAAGCCAGCAATCGCTGTTTCATATTCTGCTTCGTTGTTTGACGCCAGGAAAGCGAACTTGATGGCGTACTGGTATGAATTTCCTTCGGGGCTGGTCATCACTATACCTGCCCCAGATCCGCTAACAGCGGAAGATCCGTCAACCTCCAGTAGCCAGGTTTCCTTTTGCTCCACTTCTTCTTCCTCATATGAGGTTTCCACAATAAAATCTGCAAGGGCCTGTGCTTTAATAGCGGCCCTGGGCTTATACTGTATATCATACTCCGATAATTCAACGGCCCATTTCAGTAAGCGGCCTGAACTATCCTCTTCTGTAGCGCTTTTTCTAGCGGCTGATTGGTTAAAACTTGGATGGGATGACAGTCGAAGTATGGTCTGAGCTTCCTGGCGGCTATTACCACGGCCAAGGCCATTTTTTCTACCAGCTGGTAACGGCTCTCCGGACCGTTAAGAATGTGGCTGATAAAATAAATTGGCTGCTGCCTCTTCTCCTTTTCCACCAACAACACGGCCGCGACTGTCTTCGGCGAGACCGAGATATATAGTTGTAATATGTCTCCAGTCTCGGGCCGTGTAATGGTGGGTAGCTTCTTCAAATGCTCTTTTACCACTAGGAATGCCATGCTTTGCTCCTCTCCCCACTCGAACTTCTTATTCCCCCTTAGCAGGGCAAAGAAAGGCAAAGCTTTGTCTGCTGATTTTGAAATGAATCGAGTGAGGGCCGCCATTCTCCCTGTTAGCCTTTGAATATCCTTGACGCTTTTTGGCTCAGGCAGGTCGACAATGGTTTGGACTTTGTCTGGGTTTGCATCAATCCCCCTTTTACTTACCAAAAAGCCTAAAAACTTCCCTGCTCTCACCCCAAAGACACATTTCTTTGGGTTGAGCTTCATCTTATATTTCCTCAACGTTCTGAAGGTTTCTTTCAAATCGTCCAAGTGTTCGCGGTCAGTTTTACTTTTGACGATGGAGTCGTCAACATATGCTTCGATATTTCTCCCCCTCTGGTCCGCGAATACTTTGTCGACCAGCTTTTGATAGGTCGCCCCCGCATTGCGGAGCCCAAACGGCATCGCCTTATAATTGTATACTCCACAATCGGTGATGAACGCAGCTTTTTTCCTATCGGCCTCGAGCAAACTGATCTGATGATAGCCCGAGAAGGCATCCATAAAGCTCAGTAACGCATGACCGCTAGTGGAATCTACTAGCTGGTCTATTCTCGGTAGCGGATAGCAATCCTTCGGGCAAGCTCTGTTGAGGTCCGTGAAGTCCACGCACATCCTCCATTGGCCGTTAGCTTTTTTTACCATGACTACGTTGGCCAACCATTCTGGGTAATCGCATGGCTCAATGAAGTCAGTGGCCAATAGCTTATCAACCTCCTCTTTTATGGCCTTGTTCTTTTCGGCCGAAAAATTTCGCTTCTTTTGCTTGACAGGTCGGACAGTGCTGTCAACATTCAGGCGATGTACCATCACGGCCGGGTCTATTCCCGGCATCTCATCCGCTGAGAACGCGAAGACGTCCGCGTTTTCTCTTAGGAGAGTCACCAGGTTGACCCTGACCTTTGGGTCCATGTCTGTTCCAACAGCCACTGTCCTTGCCGGATCATCTGCCAGCATCTCCTGCTTCGTTTCTCCATCCGGTTTGGGCCTTGGAGTATCGTCAGGCCTGGATTCCAGCTCTTCCATTAAAACATCCATCTCCTCATCCCCTTTCTCGGATCCTTCCTTATTCGCCAGAGCTCTCCTCTGAGCTCGCCTTTGTTTCCTAGTTGGCGGATTCAATTCTTCTACCGGCACTCTCCTTGCCGGTTGCTTTAATGCCGTTAGGTAGCATGATTTTGCCATTTCTTGATTTCCTCTTAACTTTGCTGTCATCCCGAGATTGGAAACGTACAACATAGTCAAATGATAAGTTGACCACTCCTTGGACGTCATGGATGAAAGGGCGTCCAATAATTGCATTGTAAGCTCCTGGTACGTCAACTACCAAAAATTCTGCCATTACATCTGTGGGCGTTTTCATCTTCTCCTACCCTAACCGGCAGGGTTATTAATCCCTCGGGAATCACTGACGCTCCCGTGAAACCTATTACCGGATAACGAACAGGCTTCAGATGCTCTCGGTCAATCATCAACTTTTCAAAAGTCGAGAAGTATAAAATATTTGCGGAACTTCCTCCTTCTACCAGAATTCTGTGGATTAAAAAATTTGACACCTTCAGTGTGACCACCAGAGGGTCATTATGAGGGTAGACGACATGCTTTGCATCTTCAACCGTGAAAGACATGGCGGGCATTACTGGCGGCCTTCTCCACTGCATGCTTTCATTGAAATTGACCTGGTGCCTGAATTCCTTCAGGCTTGCCTTGGCCCCATTGACGCTGCCGCCATGAATTGGACCGCCACTTATAACATGGATCTCAGCAATCCGTGATTGCACGTTCCGGTTATTAGGCTTTACCACGTCTCCGTCCTTTGACTGTGCCTTGTATTGAGTGAAGTTACCCCGTCTTATCAGATCCTCCAGGTTATCCTTCAAGTGCCTGCAATTCTCGGTAGTGTGACCGTGATCACCGTGAAAGTCACACCACTTGCTCTTGTCACGGTTTTTATGAAACATTTGCTTAGGACGTTGCCATTTATCACTGTCCTTGTTCATCTGATATATCTGAGCTCTCAAGGTCGTGAGCTGCGTATACGCATCGAACTTATCTTTGTATTCGAACCTTTCGCGGTCATTCCTCTCGCGGTCATTTCCTTTCTTGACCACATTTGATTCCTGCTTCCTCTCATCTCGGCCGCGATCATTTTCGCGACCCTTTTCTTTCTTCTGCTTATCATCCTTCTTCTTTTCCGGTCTTTCTTCTGCTTATCATCCTTCTTCTTTTCCGGCTCACGACTTTGGCTGCTTATGGCCTTATCAAACTCTTCCCTCCTGATGAAATCGTTTGCCTTCCTCAAGATTGGCTCAAGGGATGTGAAGGTTTTACGGCCCAGATAACTTCTAAACACGGACTCTTCCCTCAGCCCGGTCATCAAAGCTAAGACGGCCACGTCCTGCTGAAGGCGGGGAATGGTGACCGCCTCGGCATTGAAACGGCCAACGAAATCTCGTAGGCTCTCATTTTCCTTCTGCTTGATAGATAACAACTCGCCAGTCGTGCGCTCACGGTGCCTATTACTCACGAAGTGAGTGCTGAACATAGATGAAAGCTGAGAAAAACTAGAAACGTTACCAGCCCTGATGCTTTTAAACCATGTCTGGGCAATCCTAGTCAAAGTAGATGGGAAATCCTTACACCAGATAGCGTCCACCTGAGTGTATAAATACATGTGCCCCTCGTAAGCGGCCACATGATCGTCTGGGTCTGAGGTGCCATCATACTTGCAGGACGGCATCTTGATTCTCGGCATGGGGGGGTTCAAGATTTCTGGAATGAAAGGAGACTGCTTAGGCTTGATCAATAAGTGCCCGCCAGCAGAATAATTGCTTGCGCCACTGATGCTGTGTTCCCGGCGAGAACGACTTTGATTCTCATCTTAAGAATTGTTGAGATCCTCAGTTTCTAGGATGACTTCCTCATATTCTAGGTCCTCAATTTACCTTTCCATCTGGCGTCCCTCCTGATTGAAGGTCTGCATTCTTCTCACGGGGGTGCCATCGACGTTGCGGCCATTCATGGTCGACATACACCTACGAAGTTGACCAACCCTCGCATTAGGAGTGGGGGTGTTGTTAGGCTGAGTACCCGCTTGTAATATTTGGATGAAAGACGCTACAGTTTGTAGCTACTCATGGGAGAATTGACTTAATTAAGCCAGGTTAAATGATCCGCTACCAGTGTTTACACGAGACACATTGTTCCCGGGGAGTTTGCTTGCTCATTGACGTTCCCAGCGTCTAACTCTGATGGATCACGGCCGTCATTGTTTGCTCTTTCCATGATGGCGTTCAAAAAGATGGGAGGTCCCCTCCTTCTAGCGCCAAGTTGTTTCGGTGTTGAAACGGTTGGCGGTCTTGAGAGAAGTCCGCCAAAGATTAGGGTTTGACACCGCTAGTGAATAACTGCACAAGAAGCAAACGTGAACTACCCTCGGGGGGGATGCGAGGAAACCCCCTCCGACGCTCAAGTCAACACGTGTCCATATAGGATTTAGAGAGAGAAAGTAGAGAGAGAGAGATAAGAATTCTGAGTGTGAGAGAATGTACCGCGAGAATAGTACTAGTGGGGTATTTATAGAAGTACTATTCACTCGACGAGTGCGTAATCCTTTTACACGTGTATGGTCGTGGTGCTTTTGACAGTTGGGAAGATTCCCTTATTTTGTCTTGTTGGGCGACCGCCAACGTTGTCGGACCATGTTGATGTACTGACTTGTTGGAGCTGTAGGCGACATTTACAGTGTTCGCGTCCGTTATGGCGTTCGCGGACTTATCACAGGGGTCCGCTAACGTACTTGGGTTATACCCATACATCTATGTAAGTGTTTTTTATTATGTCCAGATGTTCTGTGACTTTGACTGTGCCTATCTTCTGTAAATAGTTCAAGTGCTTTAATGCTCCTCTGCAACCTTCTGAAATCATTGGTGTTAAGAGGGTTGTGGAAGAAAAATTGCCTGAAGGAGTCAATGATCGTGGTCTCACTATGAGAGGGTTTCTATGTCTTCATGCACTTTTCATAGAAAAAGGACGGGTGGAGACAACATGGACTGTCCTGAGAAAGTTTGGATATAATAATGAAATCAGGCTAGATGATGATTTTCTTGCACCTTCATTCAAAGGAGCACCAGACCAGGTCAACTCACTTTTTCATCTTTGTGTGGGCAAAAAGCTGCAGAATATACCCATATAGTCGTACTTGATCTCCCCCCTCCCCTCATCGATATCTATGCCTCGATCACTTCATTGTCATCATTGTTGCATCAGGACGAGGTGTTTATGGCATTGCCATGATTAAGGTGGTATGATTACACTAGCAAAAAAGTAGATAGATATTACATGATAATTTTATAGAGCTATGTGGGTTGTTCATGAAGCATGCCATGCTGCTGTATATTTGAAGGCATTTCATGTTTATATCAAATAAGGACTCGGCAGATAATAAAGATACTCTACTTGGACATTAGGATTAACAGACTCAGTCATAGTCCCAACTGGGAAGCTAGACTCAGAAGACTCAGACTCAGACTCGTAAGATTCAGACTTTTCGAACATCGACCCTTCCCCAGTAGTGAAAATCATCTTCTTTCCACTTGGTTAGTCAACTTGATAGTCTTTCTTATCCCTGCGTGGTGCCACTTGCAGTAGTAATTAGCATGGCAGGATCGAAAGCTTCATGTTGCAATACGGCCTGAATGTGAGCAGTGTCAGTTGGGCATCGACTCTTTCTTGACTGAATAGAAGTCCTAATGTATTGAAATCCAAACAGTCTTCAGTGAACTGTTTAATTGTGGGATCAGGAATCCCTTCTTCTAGAAAGTGACAGTCCAAAAATATCTCGAGCCCTGGGTAGATCACTCCATCCTGAGCCTTGTAAAAAGGTTCAGGGAATTCATAGCAAGGATAATTTTCTCCTTCCCTTATGAACTGCCCGTTCAGAGTGGATACTATCTTTGTCCTTGGTGTTGCGGTAATCTACTCTTTGTGCAATGTACTCTCTTAGCTCCCTTCTTGGTGGCTTGTACCCTAAGCCAAATATATTTTCCACTGCTTTAGAGTTAGTGACATGAGGTGCTCTTGATTATTTCCCAATGTCATGCCAGGGAAGTGTCCTTTCTTGCGCATAACGTAGTTGACTACTAAGTTAGAGAAGTAGTCGAAGTCGAATGGTGCTAAGTCCTCTTCTATGAGGACTACTTCTTCAGGGATAAATCCTCGAAGATCTTCATCCTCTTCATCATGAACAATGTGGATGAGAGGTTTGTCTACTACTTGTACTTTCATTATAGAGGCATCTAGTGTTGCAGGAATGCCATCTACAATCATCTTGACTTTTTGGTGCAAAGAAGATGGGACTGCACCTAGCTCATGAAGCCATAGTTATCCTAGCAGTAGGTTGAATGATGCCTTGATGTTAATGACTTGGAATATGGTGCGCTTTTCTATAACCCCTGCAGAGATGTTTAGGGCTATAGTACTCACGGATTGGCGACGAGAGTTGTCATATGCTCGAATGCCTTGTTGTGAAGGACTAAAATCAGCGTCCTTGAAACCTAAACGGCGCGCAGTTCGTAATGGACATACATTGATTGTAGATCCATCATCTACTAGAGTCATTGGGACATTCATCCCCATGCATGCTACAGTAAGATGTAGAGCTTTGTTGTGCTTATTGCCCTCGAATGGAAGGTCATTATATGTGAAGGAAATTATTTTTCCTTGGATTGGCTTATCAACAGTGAGAAAGTTAACCAATCCTTCAGGGGACGTATCAGGTGACACGTTCATTTTTGTAAGGACGTTCAGTAGTGTCGTGCGATGCTCATGAGAAGATGCTATTAGTTGCCAAACATTAAATTTGACTATTGTCCTCATGAGTTGTTGAATGATAGCGTTCTCTTTGCGAAGAAGCTCTTCAGGTTGTGCAGGCCATTGTGGAATATTGTTCTGAACTAGTTGGTTTAGTCTCCCAGTTCGAGTGAGCACTTGTACCTCTTCCTTTTCAGTGTCGGATTGGTACCAATTTTCCCCTATAATAAAAGGATCATCATAGATATCAACGATCTCATTGTCATGATATAGCTCGGGAGGAGGAGGAATGCATGTTACCTTTTCATAGTCACTTCCGTTAGCGACATATTCATCTTCATCATCACTGGCCCATATGCCATTGATGCCGAACGGTATCTCAGTAAGAATAAGGGTAGGGACAGGATCCCCTATAGGTGCAATCAATAGAGACGGATCGTAACAATATTGATCATTTAAGATGGTCAGTTTAATGGCCCATTTTAATTATTGGGCTTCTACCCTGCAGGAGTAATGGGAAGTCTACCTTCATCCACCATGTCTTCGATGACATCTCTCAGTTTGTAGCATTCTTCAGTTTTATGACCATTTCCTCTATGGTACTTACAGTAGGCATTTTTGTCCCATCTTGAAATTCTTCTACCTTCCTCTGGATCAGGAGTTGGTCCAATGCGAAAAATAGCACCTTTCGAGTGAAGGCGATCAAAAGCTGTGGCATATGACATGCCTATTGGAGTGTATGTCCTCTTTCGTTTCCTCTGGAAGGGTTTGTTCGGTGCTTCAAGAAGGTTCACCTCTCCACCTTTGGATGTTGATCCATAATCATTTTTCTTATTGTTGTTATTACTGCCCTTATAACGATTGTTGTCATTTTGGGCATTTTTCAACAAGTCATCTTCAATTTGAATGCCTAAATTGTAGAGCTTCGCAAAGTTTTCGATACCTAAATACTTGAGATTGTTCTTGTATTTAGGCAAGAGATTGTCAATGAAGATGCGGATTAGCTCTTCTTCAGGTTACCGGCTTGGAGACCATGTGGGTGGTCTTTTCTCTTCACTTGTTGAGGTAGGTGGTAAAGCCTTTATTATTGTCTTGCTTAAGGACTTTCAATTACCTAAGAGAGGTTTTGATTACAGTATTGTGTTCATATTGTTTCATGAACTCTTTAGTGATATCACCGCAAGTTTCAACATGCTTAGGGTTTAGTGAATAGAACCAGATTCGACATACTTGGGTCCAACGACATAGGGAATACTTGTTGGATAAAGTTCGGGGTCCACTAACTTAATGATCATGGTGGCCCTAAAATTCCTCAAGTGGTACTTGGGATTATCAGTAGGCTTGAATTTGGGAAAGTCATTCGTAGAGAAATTTTCAGGCAACTTTCCCTTGAATTTGCTGCTCTCGTCCACCTCAAAGTAGGAATCTTTGTTGTTGACCTTATGAACAAAATTTTCCATTAGCTTATTGAATCCAGCAGATTCACCACTTTCCACTTGATGCAAACGAAGAGTGACCTCTTCCTAGTTCTTAGACAGTCGCTCAATGATGCTAGTTCTACAACCTTTTTGTCACCCATTTTTGTTTCAAGAATGACTCTTGCTTCAGCTATTACAATAGATCGAGGTTTTCTTGCACGACCACGAGCTCTCGGGTATGTCTTCTCAATTCTCTTGTTTGACAAGAAGACATTGACTTAGGACTCACCAAAAGAAGGACAAGATATTAAGGAAAAAGTGAAATGGAGAAGGGGACATTTTGAAAATGGCGAAATGACCAATAATACATGAAAACTAACAATAGTGTGGAGCGAATAAGGCTGCACATCACACGACTATGATGCGCACGGCACACTGCGGTGCATGTGGCGTGAGCCTTACGCTCCTGGCGCGTGGGTGGTGCGCCTGACGCATCAATGATGCGTTAGGCGCACAGCTTTGCGGCACACAATTTGTTGGTTTTGACATTATTTTGGCCAATTTTTAAAAAATAAACGGGATAAAATTAAGGAAATGAGAACTTAATTTGTTCAAAACTCTTGCCAAAAGGAGGAAAGAGGGAAATGTTTGTAGAGGGAGGATTAGTTTGTGATGATGATGTATTTTGTTATGAATTTGTGATGTATGTAATAATGATATGATACATAAGGAGCTGACAAATTATAGAAAATAATGGTGGGAAAAAATGATACAAGTTTGCTAAAAAATGACATAAAAATGAGTAAAAATAACACAAAATTGAGTAATAATATGGTAGATAAGGAGTTGACAAATAATAATAATAAAATAGGGGGAATTGATATTAAATTTGTTAAAAAATGACATAAAAGTGAATAATAATGACAAGAATTCTCTTATAAATGATATTAGTTTGTGTAGTAATGATAAGGTAGATAAAGAGTTGAAAAATATTAATGAAATAGGGGAAATGATACAAATTTGCTAAAAAATGACATTAAAGTGAGTAATAATAATGATATAATTTCTTTTATAAATGATATACAAAGAGTTGACGAACAAAGATGAAATAGGGAAAATGACATGAAACAACTCAAAAATGATACATGTTTGCTCACAAATAATATAGAAGTCAGCAATAATGACATGAAAAAGTTATATAAATGACATATAACAAATTTACAAAAATGACGTACTATAGCTCCAAAATGATATGTATTCGACAATAATGACATGAAACACTAATATTAGTTCACACATGTGAGAATGTTACACAATAAGTTATGGTGTGACAATAGTAAACAATATCATTATTACTCATTTTCATGTCATTTTTTAGCAAACTTGTATCATTATCCGTATTGTTATTATTATTTGTCCACTCTTTATATAATATATCATTATTACTCATTTCTGTGTCATTATTGACATGTTTTGTATCATTTTAGATATGTTTCATGTCATTATTAATCCATTTTATGTCGTTGTTAGTATATTTGACATCATTTAGAGTTTTGTTTCATATCACTGTGAAATTATTTCATGTCATTTATAACTCCGTCGTGTCATTATTGGTATGTTTCATATTATTTTGAAACTCTTTTTATGTCATTTTAAATCTATTTCACGTCATTTGTATAGCACTTTCATGTCATTATTCGTATGTATCATTTTGAAATTGTTTCATGTCATTATTAATATATTTCATGTCATTATTAATATATTTCATATCATCAATATATTATGACCTCAAAACAATAACCCGAAAACATTTTCTTTCTTCTCCTTCATCAATGGCAGCCCTCCTTCAACAACTCCACCTTGCTATTCCGCCTGACCTCTGCTGATCCACGGCGAGGACTGCGATGCCTGACCTATGCTACTCCATGACAGCAACCGCGACGCCTGAGAAGAGTCCAAATAGAAGGAGAGAAAGTCGTTTAGAAGATATGGCTGAATAGACAGCGCCAAAACTGCTCACGGTAGCCATAGCACAACACAACAGCGGCGAGAACAAAGCAGAGGAGGGAGAAAGCGATGATAAAGCGTGAATGAATTCAAACATCTGGGAAATCATCGTGTTTGTACATCATCCTCACCTCACGTAACCAATGTACACTCCTCTCACTCAAACCTCCATCAATGGTGACCGAGATTTCTTCTCGGTCCTTCCTCCTTCCAACCTAACTATCTCCACCTCCTCCGTCGCGGGCTTCCGAAATTTCTTTGGCGGAGATTCCTCCCCGACATCTTCCCATCTTTCTCTCTCTAATTTATTCTAATAGTATTCCCAATTTCAAAATTCGTGAATTTACGGTAACGAACGTCAAGTTACCTCAAACCCTAACTCAAAATTTGCGATACTCAACAACATTTTTGGGGGAAAAAGATCATCCAGCCATTCGCGTCTCGTCAGACGAAGTCGGCGATGACTGGATGGCGCTGCAGATAAAGAATCGAGAAGGGAGAGAGAGAATGGCAGTTAATGGTGTATGTTGGTTGTAGCGAGAAAAGAAAAGAGTGAAGGAGGCAGAGATGTTGTCCTGTTGTGGTGAAGGAGGAGGGAGTCGAGATTTGGGCAGGGATGGGATTTTACACGTGTTACACCCAAGACGATGGACTCTTATTTGAGGGGTTTTGTTGTTCGTCTGATGTATGATTCATTAATGGGTTCTTTGTTTATTGTGCTTAGTGGGTTTATTTATTTGTGTTTGGTGACTTAAGTCCAATTTCTTGTACGGAAAATTGAGATGCAAATATCAATGTATCTATAAGAGAGAGTGAGATGGACTTTGTTGTAAAGATTTTATATAGAGGCTGGTGTGAAATTGATCAACGTACAAAGACAAAAGGTGAAAGAAAAATAATGTCAGTTGTGTTAAAAGTTGAAAAGGGGGAAAATATACTATGGGAGCGACATAAACGGAATATTTGACAGATATCGTTAGTTGGTGGTGACTTTTAAAAAAGGTGATAGATTAAAGGTGGTAAAATAGAAAAAAAAAGATAAGGTGATTGTTTTAGAGGTGATCAACATGAGCCCGGTCCGACCCGAAAATGGGTGGGTTTTGGGCACAAATTTTCGGGGCCGACCCGATTTTTTGGGCAAAAAATACGGGCTACGGGTGACATAAATATGGAAAATTAGGCTAATTTGGCCCGGTCCAAAAAGCCCGCGTGGCCCGGCCCGAATTAGTGGGTTTTGGCGCGGGAAATTTGGCCCGCGACTTGGCCCGACCCGAGACTTTGGCCCAAATTGGGCCACTTTTTTTGGCCAAAGCCGGCCCAGCCTATGATCACCTCTAGATTGTTTTCATCCTACCATAAACATAAGGTGGTAAAAATCAAAAAATACTTAAGAAAATGAGGCATTAACATTTGACTTGAAGATCTATCTTTTGTTCCAACAAGAAACTTACACCCATTAATATAACGCCCCGGAAATACATAACCTTTATCGACAGTGGAAATTGAACTTAAGCCTGTGGGTTATGGGCCCACTAATAAAATGATGGCCTCAAATGGTCTTTTAAACATACAAATTGCTCAACTTAAAGTAATAATGATTACCTTTAATACAGAATATCCTAAATATCTCAAATATATACAGAGTCACTTCAACATAATCTTTCCGGAGCATCCTTGACATAACTGATCCTGCGCTATCTTCGTAATACCTAAATAATTTCATAAAAATAGAAAAAAGGGAAAACACAGAAAATAACCTAAAATGAGTTGAAAACTCAGTAACTTCACTCCAACCCGTAAAAGCGGTTTTAGTTCATAATCATTTTTCATGCACATGCATATATCACATCAATCGGGGACTTGTTCGAAAATACTAACAGAAAACGTTATCATTGAATAATCTGCTGGTAAGGACCATTTGCGTGAGCTTAGTTCATTAGCAAAGTACGGGTTTTGGACATAGCGTAACTTTCGTAATTCGTAAACATTAACATTTGACCTTTTTGGTCCTTATCGTATATCGTAAACAGAATTCCTCCGCCTGTAACTCGCCCATTTACCAGATCAGTTGATAACGCTAAACCAGCAAAACCATCCACTTTTACAAACTTGCATATATTCATATCTGCGAACAGTACCCATAAATCATGATAACCAAATTCCATAAGTCATAACATCATCGTTCATAGTATATATGGACATCATTGAATCATAATGTATTTCATCATGCCCCATAAAAATTGTAACACATAACTGTATCACATAATCATCACAAAGTCACATCCACACATTCGAGCATAATATTGCGCATAACGTATACGAGCATGCATAATTGCTAGACATAAAGGTTACCTTATACGCCCTTCCTTTCCTCACTCCTTCAGTATCGTCATAACTTAGCCTCCAAGAACCGTCGTGCATAATCCCATAAAGGTATAACTCCAAAATAATAAAATCCATAATTAGCCATCCCCATTATAAAGATAAATAATAAATCGCTCAACCTAATGGCCTTTGGAAAAATCCATTACGAGTCTTTACTAATTATACTTGGAAAGCTATGATTCTACTTCAAAAATTATTTTGAAAACAATTAACTTTCAACTTGAAGTCATTTACATGAAATCCCATTATAAGTATTGAAAATGATTTTGGACTTTCCAATTCCTTAAGTAAATCAACAATTAATTAAATAGCTTTATCTAACATTATGTAAATCTGATTCAAGCCCACCAAACTTGAGTAACAATTTAGACTACGGTTATTTCACCAGGTACCCCTCTTGTTTCAAAAATGCACCAGATGCCCTTGTGGTTTGCATAAAATGCACCAAATTCCCTTAATGACTAACAACGTCAAGTTACCGTTAGTCATCAAAGGCAAATCAATTTTCTTTATTCCAAATAACCCCCAATTAACCTAATTAACCTAATTAATGCTAATTAAACACCTCCCTCTCACCCTTCAGAACCCCCCACCCACCCACCCTCTCAGTCACCCACCAGCCAACTACCCCACCCATGGCCTACCTAGTCACCCCGTTACTCACCCACCACCCCAGCCTCAAAAACCACCCTTCCCCGAAGACTACCATATCTATCTCGAAACCTTTCAACCATCTCCTCCCCTATCTTTCTTTCCTCCACCTCTTCTCCTCCCTCCACCCTCCTCTCTCTCGGCCCTTCCCTCCACCACACACGCCACCGCCATGCGCTACTTTCTCTCTGTCCTCCATGCCTTCAATTGCACCAATAACGTGCGACGAAAATAGCCTAGATACTTATACAATTATATTGCTGATTTTTTTTCCGTTTGATTTTGCCTCTCTTTTCTTTACCTTTGTATGTTAGTTCATCAATGGCCTGTATGTTTAATTTATTTATTTTCTTATAATCTATACGGAAATTTATGCACAATGAATTGTATAAGTATCTGACCCAACTTGATGTAGAAAAATTTAGTGATGTATTATTTGTGATGAATCAACCTTGTTTGCGGATGAGTGTCTTCTTTTGATGGACTCAAAACTTTTGACATGATTTCTTTCACTATTGTAGTATTCGAATTTTTGTCACAAGGTTACGATTTCATCCAACCTAGTCTGTTAATCAGTGTAAGCGATTATTTACCCGCTTGATGTCATATTAGATACTCGGTTTAAACAGTAAATTTTGTTCTAATTGAGAGAGATGTCCCGCCTGATGCTTTGTTTTGCTACGCCGCAGCAACCAAAAGAAGAGAGAGGGGGAAGCACAAACCGGCTAGCGAAAGAGACGGCGGCAAAAATAAGGGACGTGTGAGGGAAGAGAGAGAGACAGGGAAAACGTGAAGAATGAGGGTTTCCTCTGTATCAATTGTTAAACAATTTATCCGAATTTTTTGTTATGAATTTCTTAGGTTGTTTGAGAGAAAATGGCTAGGTGGTGGTGGTTTTTGGTGGGTGGGTGGGTGCTAGGGAGGGGGTAATTTCTATTGGGTGGGTTGGTAGAGGAAGACGAAAGTGGCTAGGTGGTGGTGGTTTAGGTGGAGGGTCGAGAAAAGGGAATTAAAGGGAAGGTCTTTTATGGAGGAAACGGAAGGGAAGAGGAGGAAAGGGGGAGAGAAAAAAGAAAATTAATTTGTCTTTGATGACTAACGGAAACTTGACGTCGTTAGTCATTAAGGGTATTTGATGCATTTTATACAAACCACGAGGGCATCTGGTGCATTTCTGAAACAAGAGGGATACCTGGTGCATTTTGTGAAACCTTTGGAGTACCTAGTGAAAAACCCGTTTAGACGAAGATAACTTAATGGGAAACTAAATCATTTTCATAATTACAAGCTTAGCCCAACTAGTTAACTATCTTCAATCAACAGTAAAGAAATTCATATTAAGGCCCAATGATTACTTAACAAATTAATCTAGCATGAGTTGATGGAATTAAATCAGTTTCTGGGCCCAATTTCGAACTAATTAAATAAGAGAAAATGGGCTTGAACTTACAAACTAAAAATCAAAACAAAACTTTGAGCAGCGACGAAACAGGGGCAGCAGGGGATACGGAGCTCCGAGCTCCGGCGAGTGGCGGACTGGTAAGGCGATACCGCGGGGAGGCAGCGTTCGTCGACGGTGGAGCAGCAGCAACCAACAGGAGTGGCAGCAAGGCACGACGAAGCAGAGGGGAGACCGAAGGGGAAGGGCAACGATGGAGATGAGAGAGAACAGAGCTGCAACAGTGCAGCCGCAGGCGGAGCTCGGTGAGGGTTTATGGTGGCCGGAGATAAGCCGCTGCGCAGGTGGTGGTGGCGGCGAGGCACGAGAGAGGGGAAATGGGAGGTGAAGCTTGTTCTGATTGTTGGTGTGATTCAATGCACAATTTCAATGGGTTTTATAGATGGTACTTGGGGGACATAATAGAGGTGGAATAAGCGTGATTGGTGATTCTTCACCTTAGGGAGCAAGGGTAGGGGAAAAGAGAGGAGAGAAGGTAGAAGAAGGTGGGGGTGGTCGGGTGTGTGTCGTGGAGTTTAGGGTTGAGCCAGATTTCATCCTTCCTTTCTCTTTTCTTTTCTAATTTTCTTTCTCATTTGCTAAATGACGCCATTTTTTTTCTTATTAACGCCATTTATACATGTATTATACATGTACATCACTATTCATGTACTCACTATTCAAACTCCTCTCTCTCACTCTCCTACTCTTTCACTCTCTTCACTCTCCTTCTCCTTCACTCTCCTTCTCCTTCACTCCTTCACTCTCTCACTAGATCTATCTGAAGAACAACAATCCGGCGGGGCGAATTATCTCAGGCGGCGGCGACGAATTATCTCAGGCGGCGGCGACGAAGCTGGGCTAACTCCGGCGTCGGTAACTAGTCCCGGTGGACTCCGGCGAAATCGGCTCCGACGAGAATTGGGGGACGGAGGAGACGGCAAAAAACTCCGGCAACACCGGTAACGAGGAACTTCCGGCGAAAGGTTAGTGTGCAAATGCGAAAAAAAATATGGGGCGCCTAAAAAAGGCGCCTGACACCCGTGGTTAGGCGCCTAATTTAGGCGGGCTACCAGAGGTGCAAGGGCCATTTTTAGGCGCCCAAATTAATATTTTTTTTTTGTTTTAATTTCTGAAAAAAAAAATATGTGTTGTTTAGAAATTATTAATTATAAAACTTTGTTAATTATGTTGTTTTATAGTAGAAAATTGCATATGCTAGAGTAGAAATTGGTTTGTGTAATGCTGAAAATGTTAAAATTGAAAGGAAATTGCATGGGGGAGGGGGCGCCTATTTTAGGCGGCGAAGTAATAATTTTTATTTTTTTTGGGTTGTAATTTCTGGAAATAAAAATGTTGTTTATGAAAATATTTTTAGTTTAAAAATTAATGAAAGGAAATTGCATGGGGGAGGGGGCGCCTATTTAAGGCGGCGAAGTTCTAATTTTTTTTTTTTGAGGTTGTAATTTCTGGAAATAAAAATGTTGTTTATGAAAATATGTTTACTTTAGAAATTAATAATTAAAAAACTTTGTTAATTATGGTGTTTTATAGTAGAAAATTGCATATGTTAGACTAGAAATGGGTTTGTGTAGTGCTGAAAATGGCAAATTTGAAATGAAATTGGGTAGGGGGGCGCCTAATATAGGCGCCTCAACCTTTGGTGGGGCGCCTAATTTAGACGCCTTCACCAGAGGTTGGGCGCCTAAATTAAACGCCCGACCAGTGGTGGAGGCGGCTAATTTAGGCGCCCAACCACTGGTGAAAGCGCCTAAATTAGGCGCCTCATCGTTGGTTTAGGCACCTAAATTAGGCGCCTCACCTTACGTGTGGTTAATGTAAGGCGCCTAATTTAGTTTAATTATTAAAAAAATAAAATTGTAATTTCTTTAGTTTAGGAAATTATTATTATGACATTTTATTAATTATGGTGTATTAAAGTAGAAAAATGTGTAATCTACGAAAAATTAATGAAATATAATAGATAGTTAATGAACTTTAGAAAAATAATTAGAAATCTTTACACGCATAAAATTAGTGTATGTAAGTGATTTTTCATATTATTACATAATTAATATTAATGAAATTTTATACTTATAATTTAAGATGAGTGGACGAGACAAGGGCAAAGCTAAGTCATCTTTAGAAAAATAATTAGAAATCTTTACACGCATAAAATTAGTGTATGTAAGTGATTTTTCATATTATTACATAATTAATATTAATGAAATTTTATACTTATAATTTAAGATGAGTGGACGAGACAAGGGCAAAGCTAAGTCATCTTTGCCCTCAGCTCGGGTCATCGTCATCCTCATCGAGAGAGGAGTGACGATCTCATCGAGGAAGGCTAGAGATGACCTTTTGAGGAGCACTCGGTCTTCATCGGGCGCGAAACGAGAGGAGGTACGGAAATTCCTCCTTTGTCCATTGCAATGCCTACTCCGATCATTATGAATGTTGGGGCGTGGATACCTCACCCACCTTGGACGGGGATCCGATGGCGGGAACGAGCAAGAAGAGGCGGGTGATTATTATGATAGTCGGGAGGAGCATCCATCGACGGGCCCAGAGGAGGGTCGTGCTTCTAGGGGATGCAGACCACGTACCTCTCGTGGTCGGTTTGCACGTTCTTCAGATGGAGCATCGTGCAATGCTGAGGGTTCCGGGAGTAGTAGGACGGCCAAGAGGAAGGTGACGGAGGATGACACTACATGGCTAGTACGTGATGCTAGGCCAGGTGGGCCGGTGGATGGTAGTGTCATACCGAGTTTTGGAGGGCACATAGCGGCATTTATTTGGGCTGGAGAGGACGAGAGGACTATGTTGAAGTGTCATAACCGGGAGAAGACGTGCAAGAAGCTTCAAGCATGGTACGCTGGTATGACTTCCGAGCTTCAGGGGATGATACAGGCTACTGGATTGAGTCACTTACCTGATATTATGTTTGATCATTTGGATCAGCCGTTGATATGTGCGTTTGTCGAGAGGTGGCAGCCGGATACAAACTCTTTCCACCTCCCTTTCGGAGAGATGAGTATCTTGCTCCACGATGTGAGTTCTATTCTCCATATCCCATCAGATGGATTGATTGCAGGTGACTTTGGTACATGGGATGAAGTGAAGAGTTCATGTGCAAAGCTCTTTGGGATGGAGAGGAGCGCCTTTTTGAAGGCGCATTGGGCCGGTGGTGGTGTATACATTGATTCTTTGATTCAGAGATGTTCTGCTGCGGATCGGAGTCCGACCCACCAGTATCGAGGTTATATGTCGACCTCTCCTTGGTGCCACTCTATTCGTTGATAAGAGTGGCAACCGAGTCCGTCCGTTACCACTATCGTTTTTGTCATGTATCCCGAGGGATGTGAGTGGGTATTCTTGGGGTGCGGCTACATTAGCGTACCTATATAGGCAGCTTGGTATAGCTAGTCGTGCTGATTCAGCACAGATATGTGGTTGCCTCACGCTTTTGCAGGCATGGATTTACGAGTATTTTCCTATGTTCCGACCGAATCGGACTAGGAGGATGGTTCCTGTAGGATCTGCTTCGGCAGTTTGTTGGGATGTTCGGCATGAGAGCAGGGGGATTGACCGCCTACTGATTATTCGACAGGCATTGGATGGAATGAATGCCATGCAGGTTGATTGGTTACCATATGGTATATGTCCGGTATCGGCTTATCCTCGGAGCACGTACTACGGGTGGTGCGATACTTGGATATTGTTGAGCCGTATATGTCCGACCGAACTATACGCCCACCTGGGTTTCTTTCAGGAGATCCCTCACGCCATCTTGGAGCCGGAGTCTTGCTATAGGCCTTCTGCGGGGGATAGGTACAGGGTCGATTTCTCATTTGTGAGCGCAAATGGCGCACGTGGTCGATATTTCCCCGTTCTTCACAGCTTATGTTGGGTGCTCTGACGAAGGCGGCAGATCCATCCCTCTCGACATATGCTTTCTTGCAGTGGTATATCACCTACTCCCATCCTTACATCATTAACCCGACTGAGTTGCCTGATGGTGATGTTGATGGTGGACACGCATCACAGTATGAGGCGGGTTTGGTGCCAGATCGGGTATGTTATATTCTAAAGTTGATTGAAATTAAGTGTTTACAAATTATATATTAAATTCTAATTGTGTTGTTATCTACTAATATATGCAGGTGTTGACTGAGATGTTCCTGTTAATGGAGCCGTTTATTGAACGGGACACTAGCCATCTACCTGCTGATTTTCGAGGCTTATTTGACGGTCTGTTGGGGTGGTATGATACATGGAACTGTACAAGTGGTGTGGCCCCACGCCGCAACCCTCACCCATTTCCACCCCCCTAGTCCATCTATGTATTTTCGACGATTTGTATTCTTATTTTCATTTCAACTATTTTCCAATGTAATGGGATTTGTATTTATATTTTCATGTAACATGGATGATGTAGTTATAGTTATGCCTATGATGTGTAGTTTGAATTTCATTGTTTTTTCTACTATTACATGATTTAGTTATATTTATGCAAATGATATGCCAACAACCCAAGGATATGTACGAAATGCAACTTTAATAGATAGGACAAATTTATAACATAATAATACGTACATTAATATTTACAACTTATTTACGTGTTCCCATAATGAACATTCCATGAATGAATCCGTGATGTGTAACGATGCTCCCATCCAATTACAGTATCATCTCTCAAATTATACCACTGTGCAGCAATTGGGGGCATCGGAAAATCAGGTGCCAAGTGTAGGCGGATATAGTGCTGATGAAACGCTCCTAGGTGCAGCATAACGAACTCATAACACGGTCGATCCACATTTGTTGGTGCGATCAATGGTAGAACAAAGGCAACAACCCCACAAAATACCTCCCGCCCCACCGTATAATACATTACAAATAGCGGTTGTACAACGTAGCAATGGCATACAAATCTGCAACGGACTCTAACCAATGATCTCTACCGCAAGGACCTTGGGTGTGCATGATACGGTATCTCGCCAAGTCCACGTAGTCTCGTCCTCCATAAATATCCTCATAAACGTTTCTCATAGAAATCTCGTTATAAAGGTGTTGACGAGCGTGTGGCCAACGATCTTGCCCACCATTGAAAGCGTCAGCTACACACCTGAATCCGCAATTCCCATCACCTATGACGTCGTTCCATGAGACTAGAAATGGGAGGATGGCATTGGGTATGTTATCCTTGTAAGGAAAAGGTCCTGGTTGCGTTTCAAATATCTCCGCTGCAAATGTATCTGTTGCACTTGAATCTGGTATATAAATAAGAGTTAGTTAGGCACTTCACACTAGAAATGGTAAATAACATAGCAAATAAATCTTCACATAACTTAAAAATTAAATATATGTACCTCCATCTCTAGTAGATTGAGTCGTCGTAGTTGTACGAGTACGACTACTAGACCGTGATCTATCCCGAAACTGGCGCTGCACATGTTCGAACAAGCTCGGGTCACGTCTAGTAGATGATGAGCCACGAGGTCTTCCTCTCCTGGTAGTAACTACATGAGGCTCCTGAACTCCCTCATCCTCTGGGTGTAACTGTTGACGAATAAGGTCAACTATACCTCTCCTAATTGCCGGATCGCACTCAGAAAGTTCGGCAAGTAATCCCTGAAGGTATTCAACATCCTGATCACACTGACTAACATAATCTGTTGCATTTACACCATCTCCCATGACCAAAGTCTTGAAGAAAGGATGAATATGGTCAAGATACAAACCTCCGTATTCGTTAATAGCCAACTGTATCGCACATGCGCATGGGATAGCAAAAGTAGACAGAAGCCGACAACCACAATAATCAAACACCTCATCTCCTAAGTTGAGGCGTTTAGTGTTTTCCAACTTAAGCAAATTCAAACAGTAATGTGAGACATGACCAACCACATGAGAAAAAGGTTGTACCATATGTTGCCTACCAATTCTGCCCCTAGATTTCTCTAAGCCATCCCTGATCTTGATCATTTGGCTATCAACGAACAAATTTACACGTGACCAAAGTGTATCCAATGCACAAGTGGAAGTTTGGAGCCAGGCTTTGAGAGCTGCATGTGCACTCTCTACTCTACATGTCGTTGTGTTCCCAAAATGAAGCACGTTGTTCGTCCATGCTTTCACAAACTTGGTCTTATGGGGATTCAACCACGTTGTCTCAACATAAGTAATAACGGGTTGCTTCCACGCCCAAGCGTCCTTCAAATTTCTCAATGCAACCTCATATTCATCCTCTGTGTTTGAATTTAGCACATTCCACCAATGACCAAAGACGAAAACGCTCTCCAAAAGACTTGGCCCCACATATAGTGGTAACTCGTGCCTCCACATCTTTGTTAATATGCCATGTACAAAGAAGATGGACAATATTTGGAAAAACTATACGAATGGGGCTAACTAAACCCAACTCACGATCAAGTAAATATGACATTGGGGCTCACATGATGCCCAAGTACATTACGTAGGCACTCTAACACCCAACGGTAACTCGTGCGCCTCATCCTTCACTATGGCATAGGCGATGAGGAAGTTCATATTTGTCGGTGCCACACCAACCAACTCAATGCAAGGCATACCGTATCGATTCGTCTTATACGTTGAATCGATGCCAACAACCCAAGGATATGTACGAAATGCGTTTGTACCACCAGGATGAGACATGAATGCATGAGTAATAACTCCATCATCATCTCGTAATGACCATGACACATAGTTTTTCAAGCTAGCAAGGTGCAGAAAATTTTCAGCTGAAGTCCGCTCTTCACGACCTTCCATCTTGTAAAAATACCTTTCGTTGTATATATGCTTTATCGTTTGGTGAAGATGGGGGTATGCCTCTGTTACGCCGACTTGAATGTTTCTCGGTGCGTCTCAAGCATCACTCATTTGTCGAACCATCCGCCTAGCATCATCATCGAGCCCACTTGTCCGTCTCGTGGCCCTCCGCATATACTATGAATGCGTGGTTGTGAAACCCATATTGACTTTTGGGAATCCACACACGCCATTGCTCCCCCAAAACCAAGTTAATCCTAAATGGACATCCACAATACTTTGTCGATGTATTAGGCCGTTTCACCTTTCTTGGGTCTACCTTATCTCCCTTGTATCTCGTCCCCCGAAAACATTTCAAATAGCAAACACGGCGACCATTAGCATTCTTCTTATACGAGTCAATAACCAATTCAAAGCCTATGGGAACTGCTATTTCATTAAGACGATCAGACGCCTCTTTAACCATATTGAATCTATCACTTATCATAAATCTATTATGATAATTAACCCCGTCTCCATCATTGCTCGAGTATGGAACCTATTAAAGACCATAGAAGTCATAATTCATCAACAAACTGCAAAATAACACTGGCAATTACTTGGACATGCGCCCTAATAAGACGCCTGCTAATACTTTTTAAGCAAAAAATATATAACGCCTATATTTTCATGCATTTTTAATTTAAGGTGAGTTTAATAATTATTCTTATATGCAAAATAATATTATTTACTTGTAGTTTTCACTATTTAAATCATTTATGTCTAGTATATTATAACTACTCTAATATGCTAAAAATCTAAATATAACTACTCTAATATGCTAAAAATGTAGGTAAAATGCATATAATATATCATGTTCCTACTACATATGAACGTAGTCAATTCTATCATGTAAATTTTACATATATTCTACATTTCTACTTCATATGAACATAGTTAATATCATGTAAACATATTATTCAAAATGTACATGTCATTTAGCAAATGAACCATGCTAAAACTACATATATTAAAAATTTACACCTACAATCTTTCAATAAAAACTTTATTAACCATGGTTTTACAAAAGAAAAATATCAGATCGTTTCACCTCCAGGTTAACCGCCTAAATTAGGCGGTTGACCAGCTGGTGAGGCGCCTAAATTAGGCGGTTGACCAGCTGGCGAGGCGCCTAAATTAGGCGGTTAACCACCTGGTGAAGCGCCTAAATTAGGCGGCTCACCAGTTGGTCAAGCGCCTAATTTAGGCGCCTCGCCAGCTGGTCAACCGCCTAATTTAGGCGCCTGACCACCTGGTAACGGCAAAAAAAATACTTACATTGTCTGCCATGAAGTCGGAGTATGTTTTTCTTCTTGGTCACCGCCGGTCAAAGTTGGTCAACGTCGGTATTTCGGTGTTCAAAACCGGAAATATTGAGAGAGCATGAAAGTGAATAAAAAAATTTAGAATGTGTGGATGTGTGGAAATGAGAAACATATGTGAGTAAATAAAGTAAGGGAAAGAGGAAAGGTTTGTTTACAAACTATGTATAATGTACAAAAATACATGTATTATACATGTATAAATGGCGTTAGTAAGCAAAAAAAATGGCGTCATTTAGCAATTCCCAATCTTTTAGTGAACTAGAATGTCAAACTTCAACCTTTTCCAAATGTTAAGTTTTGTTAAGTTTGACTTCTAAGCTTCAACATTGAACTTTAGTTAAAAATCATTAACTCAAGAAAAATCATATGAGAGAAATAAATATGGTTTGTTTATAAAAACATTAGTACTACATTTTAGTTAAACTTTTACCATAAACATCACTTTTGAAATAACTAAAGTGATGTGATTTTTGTTGGCGGTTCGAACTCTTTTTGTGTTTTTATGAATTTATGGACGAACAACAATAAAATAAAAGGGATAGGCTCTTAAATCTAGGTTTAAGAGGTTCTCTTGTGAGTCTCGGCTCCAAGATCACACAAATCTCGGTTTGTGTATGTTGAACACTCAGTTTTAATGCAAGCAAAAAAGCTTCACACGTTTTCTTAAACTCAAAACAACAACTCTCTCGTTTTATTGATATGAACGTGTATATATAAGTACACGCTTAAACACTCCTAAACAATCTTAACTACTAAAAAGATAAATATTATACTAACAAGATAAATATTAAAGACTCCTAACTAAACTTAACTAAGCATCACACACGCCTAAGATAAGTAAAAACACACATAGGATAAGAATTCATCATTTCCTATCTAACCTAGACTCCTAACAAGACTCTATGATAAAGGAAATTAAACTCCTAAACATAATAGGATTCCTTTATCACTCAAACACCTAAAATAAAGAATTATAAAGCAACTAAAATACAAAGTCTCCTAACAGAACTAGGACAGTTCAAAAAGAATCCTAACAGAACTAGGATTTGTAGAAAATGACCATTTCTCATATGGATCATACTCTCCTCAGAAAAAAACTTGTCTCAAGTTTTGAAGTCCATGGAATCATCCAAATCAAGAGTACAACAATATACACCATGAATATGTGGCGTCGTTCATCACCCTCTTCTGCTGCACGAAATCTTAGGCTTTCCAAATCTTGATTTGCCCGTAGTTGCAATTTATCCCTCCTAAAAAAACATGTAAAACCTTGGTAAAACCACGATCATCAGCAACCCTAGGCGCCAAAGTCAAAGAAATATTAACTAAAGTCTCATATTTCTGCAAATCAACATTAGGTACCACCGCTTCCTCATGAGAAACTTCCAAGATCAAATCTTTATCCTTAGAACAAGAAAAAGTTTCGAACTTTTCTTCATCCTCAACAATCGAAAGTTGCTGTTTTTCTTCATGTCGTTCCTCTTTAAGTTGTTGAACCAAATCTTGAACAACTTTCTTAGCCTGTTGCATTCGTTTATAAGCCTCTAAGAACTCAGGCGACCATCCACTCATGTCCATAATTCTTAAACTGAAAAAAAACTGCCCAGAAAATACATCTGAAATATGTACCCCAAAACGCAATTAAAACACCTCGAAAATTTATGAAATTTTTTACCCAGGTAGCCCTATGTGTTTAAAACACTCGACCAAAATTTCATAAAAAAATAACAAACCAATCGAATGCAGTTTTTATTTTACTAACAGTATGTAATCTGCCCGGAAGAACATAAATCTGCATCAAATGTTTGCGTTCACTGTGACTTCGTTACTGATCGGAACGGGCTGAAATTTAGACACAATGTAGCCCTGTATGTTAGCTTTCCAGAGCCAAAAAAATCACGATTTGGACAATGGACGCGCCCTCACGCGCCGTGGCACTGAACCCTGCTCTGATACCACTTGATGTGATTTTTGTTGGCGGTTCGAACTCTTTTTGTGTTTTTATGAATGTATGGACGAACAACAATAAAATAAAAGGGATAGGCTCTTAAATCTAGGTTTAAGAGGTTCTCTTGTGAGTCTCGGCTCCAAGATCACACAAATCTCGGTTTGTGTATGTTGAACACTCAGTTCTAATGCAAGCAAACAAGCTTCACACGTTTTCTTAAACTTAAAACAACAACTCTCTCGTTTTATTAATATGAACGTGTATATATAAGTACACGCTTAAACACTCCTAAACAATCTTAACTACTAAAAAGATAAATATTATACTAACAAGATAAATATTAAAGACTCCTAACTAAACTTAACTAAGCATCACACACGCCTAAGATAAGTAAAAACACACCTAGGATAAGAATTCGTCATTTCCTATCTAACCTAGACTCCTAACAAGACTCTATGATAAAGGAAGTTAGACTCCTAAACATAATAGGATTCCTTTATCACTCAAACACCTAAAATAAAGAATTATAAAGCAACTAAAATACAAAGTCTCCTAACAGAACTAGGACACTTCATAAAGATTCCTAACAAAACTAGGATTTGTAGAAAATAACCATTTCTCATATTGATCATAAAGTAAATATGTTTATATAAGAAAATAACTTAACCATTATTATTTCGAAAAAATTTAGGACGTAATTAAGCTAATAAACATAATTAGTAAGTAATAAAACGAGATTAAAGTTCGGGATATTACAATTAAACTAGTATTTCCTTGTCAAACTGGAAAACTAATTTAAAATTCCCATTCAATAGAAATGGGAAACGCCATGACTGGTGGCCACAAGATGACAAGTTGAAGTAATGATTTAATATGGGAAAGAGATGGAACATAGAGTGTTGGTCGAAGAACTATATTGCAAACCATAAAATTGTCATATTCTTAATATTTGAAGGTCTAGAATTTATTGTTGTGGTAATTAGTAGTGGTCGACATTCATAGTAGACTCATTGTCACATCCCATGACTTCTTTTAATAAATTCCTGATACACCCATCTAAACCTAGGGCCTTAAGATTTGGTATAAAGAAAAAACCCTTTATATCCTTGTAGACACTAAAAATTTATTGGTGTACTATATAAAAATAAGTTAATTATAATTGAGCAAAAATATATATAATTAGCCCACTTTAATTAATTTAGCCCACTTAAATAAAATATCCAAATCTTAAGGGGTGATTAGAAGAAGCAAGGGGCATGTGATTATATTTACGTGGAGAGAGAAAGTGGGGCCAAAAAGAAAAAAAAGGAGGGGAAATTCTCGTTGGGAGCTACCACCACCATGAACCACCACCAACCAACACTGCCACGCACCGCCAGTACTAGCAACCACCACCACTACTACGAGTCTACGACACCAGCCACCAAAATTTCTACCGGCCACATCAAACTTCAACCATGAAATCGACCACCACCGTCAACCAAAAAGTCTACCACATGCGATAGAAATCAACCATGAAATCCACCGGCGATGACGAAGGCAACCACCAACCAAAATCTACTTAAATCGAAAACCCAATCAACCCAAAAAACCACCAACTGAAATTCGACCACCATTATTCAACTACAAACCGCCATCTAGCGAACCTCGAAAACCAACCACCATCTAAATTCGAACCCAACCAACAACGAAAATTGAAGCCATCGTCGTGGTCGTCGGGAGCGAAAATAGAGGGAATCAAAAGGATGCAAAAGTTGGTGGGTTGAATTTGTGGAGTGGTGGGTTAATTTCATGGAGTGGTGAGGAGAGAGAAGATGGTTGTAATGGTGGTGGTGGTGGTGCCCGAAATCGCGGAGGCCGTAGATTAGGAGGATGGTGGCGGTAGGGTTGTTGGTGGTGGTGGGTGATGATGGCTGTATGATGATGGAAGTTGGTGGTGGTGGATGATGGTGTATATAGGTGTTGGGTGATGAAGATGGAAGTTGCCGGTGGTGGGTGGTAGGTAGTGGATGAAGGTGATGACTGATGAACTGATGATGATGGTGGTCAAGGTGGGTATTGGAGAGAGAGAGGGGTGAAGTTTTGGTAGATTAATGTAGGTTAGGTTAGTAATTAATTTAATTTTGGCTGTAAAATATGTGTTTTAATTTTTAAGTAAGAGTATTTTTGTAATATCGTATTCAAAATTCATACTAAAATAGGAAAGTTTGAGTTTGTTGCATTTAATTTGAAACTGCCAAAATCGAAAACTGTTGCATTTAAAACGAAATGGAGGAAGTATATATAATTTGGTTGTCAATTAATTGCGCCAGTTAATATTATAGTCCAAATAGGACGTGTTTAGTATGCTTGTCCAACAAGTAAGCTACATGTTGAGCTTTCTTGTCTAGCAAGTAAACTAGTATCCCTTAGATGTTCTTCACTTGGAGACTTGTGCAACAATGTGCGAATCTCGCTGTCCGAGCCTCGAGCTTCGTTCCCGAACCTCGCAAAAAGGGACCCACCCCGGAGGTTTGGGTGGTGGTTCCCCCTCCGAAGCTTAAGTCAGATATCAGGAGTGGTAAGGAGAAAAGTAGAGATAGAGAGAGAAAGTGAGAGAGTATTTCTTCAGAGTAAGTTTACACTGTTTTTATTGAATGATCTTTCTCCTGATTTCATGGGTATTTATAGTGATAGTGGTATGACAGCTAACCTTACAAATTGCCCTAGAATAGTGGCACCTGATTGGCTAAGCAATCAGACCATGACACTTGGCAAGCTAGGATTTGTGATGGTTTATCAACCAATCACCCGCAGCCCACCTTCAAGGGTTTGGGCTCGACCAACTTTTGGGCCGAGAGGTGCTTTTTCTCCCAATTGGATACAAACCCAAGGGTTAAATATTTTTCCTTTATTTAGTATGAGAGGACACGTGTACGGCTATGAGGAGCCCAAGTGTCTCTAAAGGAGCCGTAGATTTTTAGGCTACAACATTTGCCCCAAAAGAGTTTTCACCGTTGGCCTATCTGACGGTTAATACCCTTTTACCCAAGGTAGTTTATTCAAATTCAAAAAAGAGGCAATGACGCCCCCTTTTCTGGGATTTACCGGTCATAATCGACCGTTGTAAACTTTTTCCTGGTCATTCTCGACCGACTCAATGGGTTTATTACCCTCCTATATATATCCTTGGGGTGACCTCATTAAATCATTTTCACACCTTGAGAGAATTTTTCTAGCGAGAGAAACTCTGCAATTTTTTCTAGAGAGAGAGATCGTCCAATCTCAGTCTTCTTCACCAAATCGTCCAGGCGTTTCATCAGGTATCTTTTCTTTGTTCTTTTTACTATTCTTTTATTCTTCATTTTTTCTTAGAAAATCAATAAAATGGAATCTTCTTCTTCGTCAAATAATCCAAGCCGACCAAGAGCTTGTCTTAACCCTAGAACCGAGAGTATTTCTTCTTCGGCGCATTCTAGAGTTGGGCCTCTTCTGGCCGAGTACATATTTTTTTATAGTTTTGGACGAGAAAGTCAGACGACCCAGTCTTTACCTGTGCAGGGTAATCTGACGCTCGTCAAGCAAACGACCCGTCTAAGATGAAAGGTAATACTACCATCAAGTAGTTCAGACATGGAGGAATCTACTGGACGAGTTCCAGATGAGGTGAGGGAGGCCCAAAGTGCTGAGCCTTTGGGCGGGCCCCCTACCCCTGACCGCAGTTACGAAGACCCCCAAATAAATCCTGAGGCCAGTCCTTCTGGCCGGGACGTCAATATGGAGGAAACCGGCGAGGACAAGGACGGCAGTGAGTCTGGCGCTGCCGATGAGTCGGATGAAGCCTCTACTACCTCGTCTGAGATTAGGAGACGCTTAGGTCCCCTTTCTGACCCTGCGTTCATTTTGGCCAATCGTAAATGGTTTGAGAAGATAGGACCTGATCCTAATTATTTGTCCAATTATATGCCCATGCCGGGCTTCTCTTTCGTCATCCCAAATAAGGAGGCCACCATTTTGAGTGTTACCAAACACGACTTAGCCGTTTACAAGCTAGCCTTGCATGCGGGATTAAGGTTCCCCCGTCATGATTTTATAGAACAAGTACTTCGGTATTACAACATCGGCCACAACTAGCAGGCTTCTAATGCCTGGCACAACGTTCTGACGTTCATAGCCGTCTGCGAGTTGCGTGGCCTGGCTCTTTCTCTCCAAGCCTTCACCCATATTCATTATGCGGCTAAGGTCCCCGGAGCCGTGGACGGAACGTGGCTCAGCATCTGCAACCGTCCTGGCTTTCTAACTGCTTGGAGCAAGCCAACGAAGATGCATGAATAGAAAGCAGACTTCATCTTCCTACGAGCAGCCAACGACTATGCCACCGAGGGCTACCGTTTTTATAATCGAGCCGTCACGAATACTGGACGAAAGCAGTCCTGGCTGGAGTTGGAGGACCATTATGACGAGGAGGTAGTGGAGTACTTTAGAATAAAGGAGTATTCCAAGCCAGGCCAAAAGTCTTTTAAAGGTCCAGCTAACTGGATACCTTTTAAGGAAATGTTTTATAACGATGATTTCTTGGTTGCCGCCGGCTTGCGGTTGGCCGAAGATAAAGGTATACATTCAAAACCTCCAAGTAAAATGCCTCGTCCTTCAACCAAGTCAGAATAATTCCTTTACTTCTTATTGCAGATCCAGCCAGAGCTCGTCTGAAACATTCTTGGACGGGAGATATCAGTATGTCTAAATTTACTGATAACCTATGGAAGGAGTTCGCCAAGAGCAGTGGCGAGAAGAGGGCTGAAACACTGGTATACATATATATATATATTTTAGACGAGGATCATTCTGACTCGTCAAGAATTGACTTCCAATCCTTGGATGAGAATCACCCAAAGAAGGAAGGCGTCCATGCTTGGACGATCACCTTCTTTGGGCCATTCTCGTCTGAGATACTGAACAGCTTTGGACGAGTACCTTTTGGGTTCATCCAAGTTGGTTTTCATTCTTTGGACGAGAATCACTCGAAGAAGGAAGACGTCCATGCTTGGACGGCCACCTTCTTTGGGCCCTTCTCATCTGAGATGCGGATCGGCCTCGGACGAGGGTCATTCTGGTTCGTCCGGGGTTGAATCCCAATCCTTGGACGAGTACCACCCGATGAAGGAGCGCGTCCATGATTGGACGGCCACCTTCTTTGGGCCTTTCTCGTCTGAGCGACTTTGAGTTCCCATACCGCCGAAGAGTTGATTTCCAGTCCTTAGACGATAATCATTTTAGTCCGTCCAATTTTGGACGGCCTCCTTCTTTGCATCACTTTCGCCTGTGTGTTTAAACTACTTTGGACGAGGTTCCCTTAGGAAAGGGGTTGTCCATTCTAGGACGCCTTCCTTCTTTGGGTGATTCTCGTCCGAAGCCTTATAATTATTTTATTGCTTTTGCTCTTTGGACGACCCGTATAATGACTTGTTCATGTTTTGCAGAACAATGCTCCTACCAACAAACTTCCGCCTGGGAAGTCCTCATCGTCCAAGAAGAGGCCTACACCGGCCGTGGACCAGCCTCCAGCAAAAAAGCCTAAGGGCTTTACAAGGAAGAAGACGGAGAAGACTACTCCGGCTGGAAAAGAAGTTGGGGAGAAAGCCATGCTTCCCCCGAAGGACAAGGTCCTGAAGGAGGAGCCTTCCGCTGATGCCCTTGCCGTGGGGGAGAAAGGTGAAGCTCCCGCTGATCAGCTTGATATAGTGCCTGCTAATCCAACGGAGACCAAACCAGAGTCGGCTTTGGCACTGGTAATTCCGGAGGCGAAGACGGCTACTGACAACTTCCCGGGCTTCAGTGGCTCGGTGGCGAACCTGATCTCTCAGATGCCGCTATCCGTCAGGACGACATCCTTATCGTCGGGTGAGTCATATTACCCAAATAGAGTTAGGACGGTGCGGGTCGACGGACGGTCCATGAGTCCGTCCAACAGACAAGCCATAGTCTTTCGCATTAAGAGAACTAACTCCCCCCCTCTTTCAGATAAGGACAAAGGACCAGCTTTACCCACAGGTACTCCCACAATAGACTCGAACGAGGAGTCTTCTGCTGCTTTTGCCAAAATGACAAAAGCTGAGCGTGATCGGCTCAAGCAGGAGATGTTCAAGTGTTACCCTGAATCCTACATAAAAGGGTTGTGGGGGCATCAGCTGGGCATGTGGGCTATATGTCACAACTTGCTGCTGAGGTATAATCTGTTGCCGCTTTTATTTTATACTTGTACAAATAATTTTTTCTTTTGTTTTGCTTTGTACAAATAATACCATCTCAATGACTTGCTTTGTTTTCATTGTTCCAGCTTTTTGCTCGCAGTATGCTGAATGAGGAGTGGGCGAGGGAGCTTAGAAAGGAAAATAAGCAACTCGTCCACCTGGCTACGACGGCTGGCGACAAGGCCAACCATGACATTGAGATGGTTAATACTCTCCACCGCCAATCACTGGAGGCCTTAGAGAAGAGATCAGCACTTCTGGAGTCCGAAAACAAGAACTATCTTGTTACTATCAACCAGCTGTACAAGGAACAAAGCCGACTACAATTGGTCGTGGACACCATCTCAGCTGAGTTGAAGGGCGAAAGGGATACTGCTCTTCTGGCCGCGGCCCAACTGAGGAGGGAGAACATAATCCTAAGGGGGAAGAATGCCCGTCTGCAAAAGGAAGCGGCCCAGGCCTTCAATGACGCCAAAGAAGGCTTGAATCAAGTCATTGAGACGTCTAAAGACTGGGCTGTCAAAGCTTTTGAGATGCTGGCCGAGCCTAGTGAGGTCCCTAGCTTTGTCCGGCGTCTGGAATTTCAAGAGAGCGTTCACCGTGCAATGGTGTCTGCTGAAGAACCTCTTGAGTTCACTGAGTCGGACGAAGAGGGTGCTGACGAAGAAGAAGCCCCTGAGGACGACCAAGAAACTCCCAAAGAAGGAGATGCCTAGCTTTAGGTTTATTTTTCTAAGTTTCTTGGCTTGTTTGCCGTCGTAGCTTTGTCTCCTCTAGCTTTATACTTAAGTTGTAAGTTTTTTGACAAGTATATAATGAAATTGCCTTTTGCCAATTGCTTGTCCTTTCTTTTATTGCACTCAAATTTTCATCAAGTATAACTGAGACTCGTCCATCACTTCTTGGACGCCTTCCCAACTTAGACAGCAAGAACGGATGAGACTCGTCCTGACTTTTGGACGATCTGCCAGCTTATAAAATGTATCATCCTTGTTTCTGGACGATAGCAAAACATTCCAACATGTAGCCAAGTGTAAACTGAGACTCGTCTTGGATTTCGGACGGTCTGCATATTTGATTAAGGAACGATTATCAACCTTATCTTTGGACGATCGCAAAACATTCCAAAATGTAGCCAAGTATAAGATGAGACTCGTCCTGGATTTTTGGACGGTCTGCAAACTTGGACGAGTCTTGGACCAAGAAGGAAAGCGGCCAATATATTGCGGTTTATGGACGAGCGACGCTTTAGTCGGCTTTCTTGTGGGAGCAGCACTCGTCTTGAAGTAACGAACTCTTACTAGGGCTTTTATTGCTTAGGTCATCCCGGCCTTTGGACGACCCTGACTTCCCTGAAAAGAGACCAAGGATAACTGTGGTTCGTCCTATAGACTTGACTCGTCCTAATAAATTTCATGATGTATAGCGTTATCCCCCCCTTCTTGTGCTAAGCTCATCCTTGCATTAAGGACGAGCCATGTACCAAGAAGGAGAATGGCCAACAATGACAGCCTACTGAAATTGTTTTGGACGAGCCTTAGGATCTTTTAGACGAACCATGCTTTGGCCGGTTTCCTTGAGGGGGCAACACTCGTCATGAAGTAGTGATCCCTTACTAGGGTCTTTACTACTTAGCTGACCGTGTATTTGAAAGTAAGTATCCTTTACTAAGGGCTTATTTCAGGTCAGCTTTCTCTTAGAGGTTTTGACGTTTCTCTTACTAGAGATTTTTGACAATTTGTTGCCAATTATGTGTTTTAACCATTAGGTTGTTACACTTTGGCCGGTCTCTTCGAGGGAGTGATGTTCGGCAGAGAAGTGAGCATTTTTGACGCTCTATTTGTCTTTGTAATTTTTTCTAAGTTACTGTCACTTTTAGACTAATAATAGATTTAATGCCCCAAAGTGAACCAACTTGGTAAAAAATAAACAAAGGCGAGAAGAAAGTAGGAATTGTATTATATGAATTTTGCTTGACTAAAGACCAAGATACATGTATACAATTCTTTTTGCTCTTGCTTGTGCCGTGGCACTTTGGAGTGATTACAAACTAGTGGCTTGTTTCTTGGCGATTAACTGAGTCAGACGTGGTACTTCTTCAAATTATCTGAGTTCCAAGTGCGCTGTATTGGTCGTCCATCAAGATCTTGGAGACGAAAAGTGTAGCTTCGCACCTCTTGGACAATCAGATAGGGTCCTTCCCAATTTGGTGTTAGTTTCCCCAGCTCCTTAGCTCGCCCAACTGCCTCCATCTTCCTTAGAACCAGGTCCCCCACCTTGAGTGGTCGTCTAGCGACTCTCTTGTTAAAGTCCTGAGCCATTCGCAGCTTGTACAATTGCATTCTTAGCAAGGCATTGCCCCTGACTTCTGGTACTTGATCCAAAGCCGTGCGCAATGCAGCTCAGTTGGCATCTTCCGTGTACAGCATGACTCGCAGGGTGGGTTCTTCAATCTCAATGGGCAATACGGCCTCAGTGCCATAAACTAACATAAAGGGTGTCTCCCCTGTAGAATTTTTGACGGTGGTTTTGATGGACCATAATACCAGCTGTAGTTCTTCAACCCATTGTCCCTTAGCATTATCCAACTTCCGTTTAATTCCATTGGATAGAATCTTGTTGAAGGACTCTACTTACCCATTGGCTTGTGGGTGGGCGACTGCAGTGAAGTGGGCTTTGATTTCCCTTTCTGCCAACCAATCTTTCAGCTTAGGCGTTTCAAACTGTGGACCATTATCGAAGACGATGGACTGTGGCATGCCAAAACGGGTTATAATGCTCTTCCAAATAAAACCTCTGACGTCATTCGTCGTTATACCCCGCATGGCTTCAGCCTCTATCCATTTAGTAAAGTAGTCCACAGCTACGATTACAAACTTCTTTTGCCCAGCGACCACAGGGAAAGGTCCTAGGATATCCATGCCCCATTTGGCAAAAGGCAGAGGAAACAAGATAGGAGTTAAGTAGTTGGACGGCTTCTGATGCAGATTTTCGTGTTTCTGACAACTGTCGCACTTTGCATAGACGAGAGCATCTTCCTTTAGGGTAGGCCAGTAGTACCCCGTCCTTAAAGCCTTTTCTCCCAAAGCTCTTCCCCCAATGTGAGATGCACAAGCTCCTTCATGGAGTTCCTCCATAACCTCTAAACCATCTTCCCTGGTGATGCACTTCAGGAGAGGACGATTGAATGACTTCTTGTAAAGGGTCTCATCCCATAGTTCAATCTCGAGCCTTCACATACTTGGCCTCTACAGGGTCTGAAGACAGTCGTCCTATCTTCTTGTATTCTATTATAGGCTCCATCCAAACTGCCCCTCGGCTAAGAAACATTATTTGCTCTTGGTCAATACTCTTTTTGGATTTAACTTCCCAAAACACTGTTCGTGGCGCATCACCTTCAGCCGAGCTGGTCAATTTTGAGAGAGCATCAGCTTGATGATTTTCTGACCTTGGTACTTGGTCGAGAACAAATCGTTTCAAAGGCTCAATCTCATCTTTGATCAGACGCATATATTTTCCCATCGATGTTTCTTTACATTCAAAGTCTCCATTGACTTGACTGACGACCAAGAGAGAGTCCGATTTGGCCTCAATTTCAAGAGCTCCTGCCGCTTTACACATTTTGATTCCAGCTAGAAGTGCTTCGTATTCAGCTTCGTTATTGGACGCTTGGAATTGGAATCTTAGCGCATATTCAAACTTGTCTCCTTCTGGAGATTGAAAAATGATTCCTGCCCCACATCCATTGACAGTGGACGATCCATCAACCATGAGCGTCCAATGCTTCCTCCCTTCAGCTGGATCAAATATTGGTTCTATAGTTGGCCGAGTAAGCTCAACTATAAAATCTGCCAAGGCTTGCCCCTTAATGGCTTACCTTGGTTCAAATGACATATCGAACATGTTAAGCTCAACAGCCCATTTTAACATCCGTCCGGCGGCTTCCATCTTTTGCAAAACTTGCTTCAAGGGTTGGTAAGTATAGATGAGTATACTGTGAGCTAAGAAATAGGGCCTTAACTTTCTGCTGGCCATGACGAGGGCCAATCCAAACTTCTCGACTGGAGTGTACCTATTTTCCGCATCCTTGAGCACATGACTCACAAAGTATATTGGAACTTGCACGGACTCTCTTTCAGCCAGCAGAACAGCACTCACAGCCTGAGTGGACACAGCCAAGTATACAAACAGTTTCTCCCCCTCGGCTGGACTGACCAACCTAGGCAGCTGTCGAAGGTGATCTTTGACTTGCTGAAGCGCTTGCTCAGCTTCTGCTGTCCACTCAAACTTGGCCTTCTTCTTGATAGTAGCGAAAAAGTGATGGCACTTGTCGCCCGACTTAGACAAGAATCGTCCAAGAGCAGCTAAGCAACCCGTCAATCGTTGAACTTCCTTTATCTTTGACGGGGATTTCATGCCTAGAATAGCTTGGATCTTTTCAGGGTTGGCTTCTATTCCCCTTTGATCTACTAAGAAGCCTAGGAACTTCCCCGACAAGACTCTAAAGACACATTTGCTGGGGTTCAATCTTAGCTTGTATTTTCTGAGAGTTTCGAAAGTTTCTCTCAAATCACCAACATGTTCTTCCTCTTGCCGACTCTTGACTATCATATCATCAATGTATGCTTCCATGTTTCTTCCCAACTGTGGCTGAAAGACAGTGTTAATCAGTCTTTGAAAGGTGGCCGGCGCATTACGGAGGCCAAAAGGCATCCTCAACCAGCCATACAGCCCTTTCTCAGTAATAAAGGACGTTTTGTCCTGATCCTCTGACCACATGGGAATCTGGTGAAAGCCTAAATATGCGTCCATGAAGCTTAACAAAGCATGGCCGGCTGTGGAGTCCACCAGTCGATCCAACTTAGGCAAGGGGAAACTGTCCTTGGGACAAGCCTTGTTGAGATCGGTGTAGTCCACACACATCCTCCAAGTGCCATTAGGCTTTGGCACCATGACTACATTCGCTATCCATTCGGGATAATAAGTCTCTTTGATGAATTTTGATTCCAACAATTTATGAACTTCCTGGTCGACCGCCTGGTTCCTGGCCGGTCCTAAATGCCTTTTCTTTTGACGAATAGGTTTTAAACTTGGATCGACATTCACTAGGTGGACGAGCTATCTCTCGGATCGATTCCGGCATTTCTTCAACAAAATAAGCAAAAACGTCTTGAAATTCTTTCAGCAAACTGATTAAAAGGCCTCTCAAATCCGGAGAGAGTGAAGACCCAATCTTGAGGGTTCTTTCTGGACGAGCTTCATCCAAACAGACATCTTCTGGAGCTTCCACCGGCTCTGGTCGTTCTAGTGCCAGCCCCATAATAGCCATCACCTCCTCAGACGAGGATGGCTCCTCCTTGACGAGCTCATACTTCCTTTTTTTGCTCGGGAGAAGTTCAGACGTTTTCCTTGAGGGAGCGGCAGGCGTCTGAGGACTCTCAATTGCCATCTTCAACGAGGCCACTTGGTCCCTTACAATTTCAGACGTTTTCCTTTCGCCAGCAATTCTCGTCTTAACTTTCCCAATTTCAGACGTTTTCCTTGCGCCACCGATCTTCGTCTGGTCTTCATTGTCTGCTGCCCATGACGACGGCTTGAGGGTAGTTAGGTAACATTCCCTAGCCGCCTGCTGATTTCCATACAAGCAGCCAATTTTGCCATCATCACATTCAAACTTCATAAGCATCAAGTGAGTGACTATTACAGCTTTAACATGAATCAGAGTTGGCCGTCCAAGTATGAGATTGTAGGCTGTCAAATCTCGGACAACCAAGAACTTGATAAACAGAGTCCTTGAGGCCTCCTTCTCTCCCACTCGGGCGGGCAAAGTAATGGTTCCCATAGGATGAATAATTCCTCCCCCAAACCCAATGATGGGATGGTGGACGGGAACCAAGTTCTTTTCATCAAACTTTAATCTGGACAAGCAATCAGCACTAATGATGTCTGTTTAGCTTCCGGTGTCAATCAGAATTCTTCTTACTCTCAAGTTTGCTATCTTCATTTCGACAACCAAAGGGTCATCATGGGGAGTTCTCAGCTTCCCCCGATCTTGTTCACTGACTACCACTTTTGGGAAGGGCTCAGCCTTTGTCTGATCAGCTAGTAAGACTTGGCCGAGCTCCCTGAGGTAGTTTTTGTGCCCTCTATTGGTTGGTCCTCCAGCAGCAAACCCTCCTGAAATTACAAGGACAACATCCTCGTCCGTGCTTTCACTCTCTTTCTTCTTAGTCTGCCGATCATCCTTCCTCTGAAACTTCCTTCCCCCTTGAGGCAAATAGGAGTTCATCTTTCCTTTTCGAGCTAGATCCTCCAAAGCCCTCTTAAGGTGCTTACATTCATTAGTATCATGACCGCAGTCCTTGTGAAAGTGACAATATTTGCTCTTGTCCCTATTTCTGTAAGGAGTCTTCATCTCAGCTGGAGCCTTTAGCTCATATTGGTCCTTTATCTCCATGAGGATAGAGTATTGGTCCTTGCTGAATTCGATGGGGTTGGATGAAGAAGGCTCAGATTCCTTCTCTTGCTTCTCCTGGACGAAGTTGTGGTAGAGGTTATGGCCCAAGTCTCAGCCTTTTTGGGGTTGCTCTTCTTTGGTTGAGCAACCTCTAAAGGCTTCTTGGACTCGGGATGCTTTGCCTCAACACACACTTCAGTGGCATGTATAAATGCTTCGGCTTACCGTAATGCCTCGGCAAGAGTGGTGAGTTTCTTCTTAACAAGATTGAATTTGAAACTTCCTGGCCTTATACCCCTGATAAAGGTGTCAAAGGCCACCCCTGCATTGAGATCTTGAATCTGAAGGGCTTCTAGATTGAATCTCTTAACAAAACTTCTAAGAGCTTCTTTAGGTCCTTGGACGACCTTTCCCAAGTGCATACTTGTTTTTTGCTCTTGCTTATTGGCAACAAAGTGACTAGTAAATAAGAAACTGACTTCAGTAAAATTGTTGACTGAATTGGGTGGAAGATTGTTGAACCACTTCTGTGTTACTCCCTTCAGAGTTGCTGGGAAGTTCTTACACCAAGTAGCATCATCTACTCCTTGGACGTACATCTGATGTTTGTAAGCGGATAGGTGATCGTCTGGATCTGTTGTTCCATCAAAAGGTTCTATAGTAGGGAGTTTAACCTTTGGGAATGGGGGCGCCTCCATGATCCTGGCCGAGAATGGAGTGGGCCAGTTAATCCGGAGGGCTCCCAACTGTCCCTCAATGGGTACGAACTCCTTACGATATTCCTTTATCACAGGATCAGATGAAGTGTTTGCAAGGGCTGGACGTCTATAAACTACGGGATGAACCACCGTCCTCTCTTGTCTTGGATGGGCAACAGAGAGGCTTAAACTTCGTCCTTCCGTTCTGGACGGCAACCTCAAAGGAGGGTCCCTCAAGTATGGTGTAGAACCTATCGCCGACCGTTGTAATGCAGCCGCTTTCTACACCTCTAGATACTCCCTGGCATCTGTTTCCATTCGGTGCCAGCTTGGACGAACCTGATCTTGGGTCCTGACCACCAGGTTCCAGTCCATCTTCCTTCGCTGTTCACTGCCTTCTGGCTGCTTTCCTCTGGCCGTCCTCCTAGAGGTTTCCTGACGAACAGGTCGACTAGGACCTGGATGATTTTCTTGGGAACGTCCCCTAAGAGGAGCTAGATTGTTAGCGGCTGGCTCAGGGTTAAGATGGAAAAACAGCATGTTGCTCTTGATCTGTTCCTAGACGACAGCTGCCATCTTAGTTTGAAAATCATTCAAGACATTCTCAAGATGGGCAGCATTCACTGGACGTTCAAGATTCTCCTGTATAACATGCACTTGGCTTTGTCCAGGGACATTGATGATGGATGGGGGTCTATCCCTTTCTCGAGGTGGTCTCTCATGATCTACTGTGTCTTCGACATTGACCTGAAAACTTTGATTTCTAGCCACATTGGACGACTGACAGTCAGTCATCGTTGCGTCTCCCCACTGACGGCGCCAAATGTTTAGTATGCTTGTCCAACAAGTAAGCTACAAGTTGAGCCTTCTTGTCTAGCAAGTAAACTAGTATCACTTAGATGTTCTTCACTTGGAGACTTGTGCAACAATGTCTGAATCTGCTTGGTCCGAGCCTGAGCTTCATTCCCGAACCTGCAAAAAGGGACCCACCCTGGAGGTTTGGGTGGTGGTTCCCCCTCCGAAGCTTAAGTCAGATATCAGGAGTGGTAAGGAGAAAAGTAGAGAAAGTGAGAGAGTATTTCAGCCAATTGGATACAGCCCAAGGGTTAAATCTTTTTCCTTTATTTAGTATGAGAGGACACGTGTACGGCTCTGAGGAGCCCAAGTGTCTCTAAAGGAGCCGTAGATTTTTAGGCTACAACAGGATGGTTAAATGGAAAAGGTAAAAAAAAAAGACTTCCAAGTTATAAACGGACCCAAGCACAACTACCAATTCCAAGAGGGGATCTCCATTCCCTATAAATAGACCTCACTTCCTTCATTCACGGGGATCAAAAAATCATTATTCTCAAGAACTCATAAAATTCTCTTGCAATTCTCTCTGCAAATAGTCAACAAGCACAACAAATTTGTGCCGACTGTTCAGATACACTCATACATATTCGATTGAGATTCAAGCTTTGTCAGCCTTCATTTGAATACACGCAAACAACACTCAAACTCAGGTTGACGTTGACAAAATGTAATCCCACACTCAAACTTAGGTTGACGTTGATAAAACGTCACTCTACACTCAAACTCAGGTTGACGTTGACAAAACAATCAGAGGACTCTACACTACAATCAGAGGCGAATCTTGTTCAGAGGACTTAGTTTAATCTAAAATAGTAAAAATATTTTAAGAAAATTTGGATTAAAAAGTTTAATACCTTTAAAAATTTAGATTATTAAAATTTTAATCTAAAATAGTAGGAAAAAGATTTATTACCTTTAGGAAATATTGTTATTAAGATTATTAAATTTTAATGTATCTAATTTATAAATATGTTTAAATCAAATAAAAAAGATTTTTTTTAAAAAATATAGATTCCGGTCCAACAGGTCCAAAACCGGACCGGACCGGAAAATTGTCCAAAAATTTTCCAGATTCCGGTCCACCGGTCCAGCCGGTTCCGGTCCGGTCCGGTCCTGGCCCAGTGAACCCCTAAAGGGAAGTATTATAATAGGTCTTTTCAACAAAAAAGTTTTTATTAGGTCATTCCTAATAAAATAGCTATTTTAATAGGTATTTCCCGACAAAAAGTTCTATTTCTGTTGTGATGATGATGATATCACATGGGGTGCTTGATGCTTTGTATGTATATCACCGTGGCTTCTACATTCTAGATCATGACTTAGCTTTGAAATTTTTTTCTTTCAAGTATTAAACTTGATAATTTTAGAAATCCCCTGCATGTTCTACTGCTCTCTTCTCTCTTTCCCTTATTTTTCTAATTTATTATGTTCGACTTAGCATGAATCCATTTGAATATCATGATTCATGTTAGTCGCAAGATTCGCCTTAGCCCTATGATTAGTGCAACACAATTGCTTTTGATTTTGTTTTTTTTTTTTTTTTGAGTTTTTCTATGATATACCCCTGTGTATTTTAAAATTCTATAATGTACCCCTAATGTTTTTTTATTCTACACTGTACTCCTGTGTTTTTTAAGTTTTCTACAAAATATCCCTAGTGTGTATTAATGAAAACGGACGTTAATGATTTTTGAATTCCCACCCAAATCTCCGTTTAGTACAATCTACTTCCACCCAAACCTCCCCATCCCCTCCACCCCAGCCCCCCTCCCCTCCACCGCCGCAGCCTCCCAACCCCCTCCCCCCACCGGCCCAGCCCCCCCAATCCCCCCCCCTTCGATTTCCCGCAGCCCCCCAACCCCCTCCCCCTCCGATTTCCCGTAGCCCCCACCCCCTCCCCTTCGATTTCTCGCAGCCCCCACCCTCCCCCTCGATTTCCCGCAAAGAATTTTCAATGCATCGTGCGATTGCGAGATGGAAGAGAGAAATTTGTGTGTTGATTTTGCGTTGAAACACGATGCGGTGCGAGAGAGGGAAGGAGTGGAGGGGAGAAGGGGGCTGCGGGAAATCGAAGGGGAGAGGGAGGGGGGGGGGTGGGCGCGGCGGTCATGGTGGTTTTGGGGGGTGGAGGGGGGGGGGGGGGGCCGGGGGGGAGGGTTGAGAGAGAAGCCCGAAATACAAAGAGAATTTAACGGTAAACGTTACGTACACTTAACGTAGGGGTACTATGTAGAAAACTTTAAAAACTTAAGCAGACAGATGTAGAAAAAAAAACATTATGGGTATAACGTAGAATTTTAAAAAAACACAGGGGTATGTATATCATAGAAAAAACCCAATTTTTTTTATCTTTTGTTTGATTAATGTGCAGCACCATGTAGCACTAACACTGCCTTGATTTGAGGATTTCTTTATTTTCTAACATCATCATCATCAAACATCCTCCATCCAGGAATTAAGAGATTACCAAAACATGTTTCTTGCTTTGCACCTTTTCACTTGTCTTTTTTTATCACTACATGTATGCATGATATTTCTGTTTAATAACAAAAACAAGTGCAGAAGTGCTTTATAATTCTCGATGATCACAATCAAAAGTTCAAACCAAGAACTTTAATAAATTGGCACTTAACAAACTGCTGGCAGTTATGTTTTTCAATTATCTATTTTTTTTGCTATACCCATGGTCTGACACTAGTATTTGAAACATTAACACACGCGTATCAAAACCTTTACTACTTTCTCATTATTCTTGTTGAATGTTGATCTTTGCATAAAAATTGACAATTTCTGTAGCATAATCTACGTAAAAGTATTAGACACTTGGGTCATAATGTACACTCTTCTCTTTCGATTGTCAACAATAATATCAAATTATTCAACTTTGATCTCCAAATGCGTACATTAGTTTCTTCGAAGTGTTTTTTTTCAACATTTTTTCGTTATTTGCACTATCGCTGATATGGTAAAGGTGTAGAATTTGCTTAACATAGACTTCCAACTAATACTACAAAACAAATTTCGGGACTTTTCATCTCCCTTTATAGTATTCTCGCTTGAATTGCTGTTGCAAACTAATTTTCTAATTGACTTAGATTTTGACATACTTTGTTTGACTTACAGTACATCATATTTTTAGATACCGGACTTCTAGGCTATCTTTAAAACCTAGGAAGCTCGAGGACTAGTGAGGTGATGATTTTTTTTGTTTACACCTTTTAGTCTAAAATATCTTATCTGCATATCCCTTTTTGTATATGTGTACCCGTGTATTTTTTTTACTATCTGACAGGTTCACATGAAGACGGGGATTTCGTCGCGATGGGCCATATATCTTTTAGCACTGTGATCCTATCAGAGGTGTTATTCATATGTCTTTAGCAATGCGACACTGACACCTCCAAACAGTCCCTTGAAGACGAAGATGGGGATTTCGTCGTGTGGGCCATATGTCTTTAGCACCCATCAGAGGTGTTATTCATATGTCTTTAGCACTGCGACACTGACACCTCCAGACAGTCCCTTGAAGACGAAATTTCGTCGTGATGGGCCATATGTCTTTAGCACTGTGAGCCAATAAGAGGTGTTATTCATATGTCTTAAGCATTGTGATTAGGAAGCCAGTTAGGCCATCTCAGTCATTGCTTTGATTAAGATGGCCTCAGAATATCCATTTTCATATTGAACAAAAGATTATTCCAAACTTAGAAAAACTATTTTTAACTTATATATGGAAATCAATTTTCTTTCTTCATAACCAAACAGAAGAAAATCAAAAGATTAGCTTTTTCTTTCGATCATCCACTCTATTGTAGTATTTGATGATGATATAAGAATTGAATGTAATTGTAAGGTAAAAATTTGCCTTCACAAGCGAGGATACATACTCTCCCGTTAAGGTTATTTTACCCCATGCAGTGCACCAGGGTGGATCGAATGTATTAAATATTCTAAAAAGTAGAATCTATCATAATTTTCACTAAATCAACATTATAAATCTTTTATTACGAATTCGAAAGAATGAATCAAAATTGGGCAATATATTTATAGATAAAGGGTGCTTTTTTAGTGTCTCTTGAGAGATAACCAGTGTTAAAATCAAGTCAATCTCTATTATATATAGCAACACAAGGAGGACACCAAAAAATAGAAAAAGGAAAAAAAAACAAAAAAAATTGGGGGATAACTAATTATTGTTTCATTTAAACGAAAAAGGCGGAAAAATGAAAAAAGTACCACATTCAAACTAAACAGCAGTTTTTTTAAAAAATAAAATGCAAAGACAGTTCTTCTTATTCCTTTTTTATTAGTTTCGATCTTATTATTTTTTTCTTCTAAACTTCTTATTTTAGATAATTAGATAATGCAATTACACAATTAATTTAATTTTCTATATGCTTTCGTATGCATTGCGTGCATATAAGATTAGTTGGTTATAAAACCAGTTATCATGTCCCTTTAATCAACTTAATCAATAAATAGAAGGTTAAATTATTAAATTATTTAGTTATTCAATTCCTTTAAAATAAAATTAAAGCAAAAGCAATTTCCGACTTGGGCTCTCGCACATATTGCCAACTGCTTGTCTTTGACTATGTTTAATAAATTGAGTTGCTAAACGCCGCTCAGTATTATTTTCCTAGTAACACCCTAAATATGTATAAAATTGCCCCCACATTCTCACTCTTTTCCCTTTCCTTATACCACTACCATCAACACCTTCTCCTTAACTCTCCCACTCCATCCCCATAAGAGCCACCGCCATCGCACCACCACCAGCACCACAACCACAAATTTCCCAGCCAAGAACCACTCCAACTCTTCTTTCTCTTTCCTCTTTCCCCCTATCCTCCACTTCCTATCTACTTCGTCTTTCTCCCTTGCCTTACACCACCACCACCACCACTATAAAAAAAATTTCGGCTAAAATTTTCTCTCTTCCTCTCTCTCCCAAATTTCCGGCCAAAATACATGTTTTTTTTCAAATATGAGGTAATGCGTCTATTTCAGATGCATAACCCTAGGTGGATGTTGAGCCGGAAAATGGGCCCAAAGCTTTTGTATTAAAGTCAAGCCCAAAGGGACAACAAGTTTGGTAAAGGAAGGGCCTAAAAGTAGATACCAACGGTAGAAGGCATGAAACTAGGAATAATTATACGCATTAGTAAATAGGGGCAGTTATGAGGGGGAGTTATGTGAAGATGACGACTAGATAGATAGATGTTACACATTGTATGCATGTATAAAAGACAGTGGGAAGAGAAGACATGTACATCGTTATTCTCCTTTTACAATCATAAGAATTACAACTTCTACATTCTCCTACATACACTCGTGATTTGGTTAGAGTTCTTATACTAAACTTTAATTGTTAGTCTTTAGCTTAAATTTGGTTAAACAATTGGGCGCCCACCGTGGGGCCTCTAGCCAAAACCTCTTCCAGAGAGTAGGAGTGATAAATCAGATAAGAGCTATGATAATGTCAGGCCACCATTCTTTTTCAATGGAAGACGTCGAACGCTGTAGCGCCCAGGTGGCAGAGGCCATGAACGAGAAAATAACATTATTACAACGAGAGAATGACGCTTTATGTTTCCAAGTGTCATCAGCGATTTCAATTGCTACTGGAGGGCATCAAGCGCGAAGGGATTTCTGTTGTGTAGCAACACAACTCGACATGGGAACCATGTTAACACCCATGCCGACGCAGGTAGAGGAAGTCCCAACAGGGTTGAACTTGTCCTTGGAATTGGGGGACGGGAATATCGTTAATGAGACTCCATTCCCAAGGACCTCAGTGCCATTCAGCATGTCGTCGACCCCAACAAGTTAGATGTTTTTCTTCACAACTTTCGACGCCGATGACTTTTCACACGTCAAGGGGGACACCTCCCTTCACAAGTGTAAATCAGAGGTATAATCCACTTGTATCGTCAACCGTCGGGACGAGTTTGCCGATGTGGATGAGGCCAAGTCAACTAACCATAACGATACTGACGTCATTCTGGCAGACTCATGGCTATGTAGGAGGGACTTTCAGTCAGCCATCTTTGACATCACCAATCCCATCGGTAGGATTTTTGATCAATTCTTAACCCATGTCTACTGTGGCGACGAGTGTCGTCACCTCAATGGAGGATGGTGCAAAATACGTTTCACAACACGCTGATATTCAATCACATGCAAGACGGTCATCACGTAAGTAATCGGAATTTGAATTATGTTTCTAATCCTTATTTTACAGGCATGATGCAAACCCCAAACCATGGAGCCTTTGAGCAAGTGGGACCAGTGGACCTTCTCCGAAGGGAGTTGGCACAGGTACAAGTGATGATTTCCAAGTTTCTAGGAGTGCAGCCACCCATGGAGAAGGCAACACCTGGAAGTTACACTGATTCGCCATTTGCCGACCATATCGCATTGATGGAGATTCCGAAAAAATGCTTGGTTCCTCAATTGAAGTTGTACGATGGGACATCCGATCCGACAGGTCACATCTATTAATACAAATAAAGAATGATGATGGCGGCAATCCCCAATGGACTAAGAGAAGCATGTTTGTGTAAAGGATTTGGGACGACCTTGATTGGGCTAGCTCTTCATTGGCTCATCAATTTACCTAATGGGAGAATAGGAACTTTTACGGAGTTGGTAGATCTTTTCAACATTCAGTTCACAAGCAATAGGAAGCTACGATAGCAGTCAGGAGACCTCTACCGAATTGTCCAAAAGCCAGGATAAACACTTCGAGAATACTCACTAGTGGAAAAAAACGCAAGGGCTGCGGCGCAAGGGCTGCGGTTTATTGTAAAACACAACCCTTAATAGTGAAGGGTTCCGGTTAGCCCAAAAATCGCAGCCCTTTAGTAATAAAGGGCTGCGGTTTTTAGCTTAACCGCAGCCCTTTAGTGAAGGGCTGCAGTCCATATTAAAACCGCAGGCCTTAGTTCTTCACTTACACAGTTACATGCGTTTCCCGCAAATACTAAAACCCTAACTTTTCCCCCTCTCCCTCTCCCTCTCCCCAGTCCCCGATTTTTCTATCTCTCACCTCATCAAACCCCCATCCTTCTCTCTCTTCGCAGCTCTCCTCACCCCTCTGCTGCCGTTCGCCCACCGGAGTGAAAAACATATCGCTGGCTGAGGAGAGAGAAAGTGAGAGAACATAAAAATGGTGGCGTCGTTGGTGGTGGCAGTATACCCATTATCAAGCTACACTCTTTTTTTGCCGATCATCTTGCTCGTATGAAAGTCAAGTAATTCTCCCCTCTTTTTTTGTTTCGCAAACTTTGATTTTAACTTAGCTCTTATTAATTTCCACGATTCTTTTTTTTTAAAGTGAAACAATTGATTTGTGTTTATATTGTGATCTAGGTTTTTTTCATTTTATGTTTTATTTTTCTCGACATTGTGTTTAGTTTGAATGTCGTGCTTTGCAATTATTTTAACAGAGTTGTGAATGCGTAATTGGATTTGCATTTTGCAGGATTTTTTTACGAATGCTTGTTGTTCGAATTAATGAGTGCTTATTTAGGGGGTTTCATGTTCTAGGGTTTTGTATAACTTTACCAGAAATATGAATACATTATGGGAAACTTTGCATTTTTTAATTATATTTTTTTGGTGAGATTTCTTATGAATGATTGTTGTTTGAATTAATGAGTGCTTATTTAGGGGACCTTATTCTAGGGTTTAGTATTCTTCAGATGGGCACTTTTCTTGTTGGTTGTTGTTGTTGGTTGTTGTTGGTTGTTGTTTGTTGTTGTTGTTTGTTGTTGTTGGTTGTTTGTTGTTGTTTAGTGATTTAGCTGAAATATGAATCTGAGTTTTAATTTGATTGCAATGATGTTTATCATTTTTCATGAATGTTGCATTATTAGTGGCTACGTTGTGTTGTTGTTCGTTGTTATTGTTGTGGGTGTTGTTGCTCCTCTGTTCTTCTTTGCCTTGAAGGGGGGTCTTTTAACATTTGGGAGATTGTTACATGGTTCTAGGCCTACTTGTTACCATAGAAACATGCGATTTCGATCTTTGTAGTGGAGGGTGTTTTCGGGATGAATGCTCATATATGTTTTTGGCTGTAGGAGTGCTTATGTTATTTGGTTTGCAATGATTCAAAAGATGTGTCCATGCCCGCACAAGCTTTTCTTGGATTCTTGTTCTTGTCACATGGTAAATATAATGTTGAGGATGATCTAGCTGATATATTTAACAGGTCCGTATACTAGCTCTGATTTTATTTACGAAATTATATATGACGTCTAACACAAGCTTTTACTTCTCTCATTTTGTTGCTGGCTACTTGAGAAGCTCCCGAAACTGGTGCTTGGATGTGAGGAATCTTTTGCCCTTGCTTGTGCTCAATAGATGCTTGCCGTGATATATTATTCTGGACCTCAACTTTTTATGGATCACCTTTTGCGCTCTCCTGTGTGCTACAATCTATATGATTTAATCTTGTTGGTTCCTTGATTAACACTACGCTATATACTGACTATGATACATCCAAAACTTGTTGACCTTTCACTTTGTAGCCTCTAGACTAGATTGCAAGGAAATCCATTCCATTTGTTGTGTTATGGTCTTTTTCTAACTTTCACAACTCTTCTCTCGTGTAGAGTTGGCTTACATTTTCCTGCTGTCAAGGTTAAGTACAAAAACCTTTTTGTGGACATGAGGTGTGAGGTTGTGGATGGCAAGCCCCTTTTAACTTTGTGGAACTCTCTTAAAAGCTGTCTCTTATATGTAAATACATAAAGTATTTGGAGAATGTCAGATGTAGTAGTGCTTTTCTCATGGTGTTGCAGCTCTTACTGTAATTAGCATCATGTTTGTCTAGACGATAGACTGTGGTGTCTTATTATGGCTATTTTATGAATACTCGAAGTAATAGACTAATATTATGAGAAAGACTAGGTTTTTCAATAGACAGAAATGTCTAGTTTACCAAAATGAGGACCTTAGTCCATGGCCCTTACTCTGAGTCTCTGACTTATTTTATATTGTCGTATTGTACAGGTCTTTACCAAGTTATTGGGGTCTGATCAACAAGAAGCAAAACTTAACATTATCAAGGATGTCAGTGGCGTAATCAAACCTGGAAGATCTGCAAAGGAATGATCTACAATTTGGTTATCTTTTACCTATACTATGGAAAGTATGAAAGAAGGAACACCTATTTTATATTTAGAAGCTTGCATGTGGTCTTCACGACTGCTACATATTATATCCTTGAATATGTATCATTTGTCAGGGTACATCTTATGTTCTTGTCCTGATAGAATTTTGGTTTGTCTTTTTGGACCAAAAATCAGCTAATGATTCACAGCAATAAGGATGAGCACATGTAGATAAGTTCTAGTACACTGTTCATTTGCACTCCTGTGGACAATGTGCATTAAGTTACTGTTTTCTATTCCAACATTCAACATTGTCACGCTGAGTCCTGATTCTGCTGGAAGGATGACAACACTGATAAAGCGTTACGCCATTACTGCATAATGAATGTTTGCTTATACTTTCAGACTTGGCAAGTGGTCATTTTTCAATATGTTGCCTGACGCATTATATTATTCTCCACTTTCTTTGGGGATTGAGGTGTGTGAGTGGCAACTGCACAATAGTAACACACTAGAATAATATTAAGCACTTGCAGGGATTCTTAGACTTATGGGTTTATCCTTAGTTTCTGGTATTGTTTCTGCACCTTAAAAATCATAATTTCTTGGGTGCATCCTGATGTTTTTGTCTGTATCGTAAGCAAGTACTTTTTTATCTCTCTCTGTTGTTAAACAGATTGTAGGAATGAAATGCTCTCTGCTGCCCACAACGAGGTGATGCTGGTGGTACTGCCCACAATGAGGTGATGCTGGTACTGCCCGCAACGAGGTGCTGCTGCCCATGACGAGTTGTTGTTGGTGCTCTTCCTCAGCAAGAAAATTTAAGGACTAAATGATACCTAATCTGTAACATTCTCTATATTTATTGTTGGTGCTCGTCCTCAACATGAAAATTTAAGGACTAAATGAAAAATGATACTTTATATATATATATAACTGCTCGGGAATCATTTAAGCTAAAAAATTGCAAAAAAAAAATTATTTTTTTGGGGTCACAAGGGCTGCGGTTTTGGTCAAAACCGCAGCCCTTGGGAGTGAAGGACTGCGGTAAAAAACCGCAGCCCTTCCTTTTTGCCTAAGGGCTGCGGGCCAAAAACGCAGCCCTTAGGGCAATTTTGACCGCAGCCCTTGACGTTCTTTCCTCTAGTGACTTGAACAGGTGTTTGAAGAAAAAGATGGAAATCGTTACTCCAGACACCCCGACCGTTATCGAAGCATTCCGCAGGGGACTCCCAACCTATTCAGATTTATAGAGGGAGTTGACCAAGTATCAACATTCCACCTTTAAAGATGTACAAACTAAGGCTCTGGCAAATGTAAGGCTGGGGGAAGACTTAGAAGTGAACAAAAGGAATACAGACTACAGTCGGAAGGTTTAACCCCCAGAGGCACATAGATGAGAGACCTAACCCGTATTCTAGACCAAAAGAGGAAGGTTCTAGGGTACTAATGCCGTAAGTTGGAAGGAAGACCCAGATCTGCCACCGAGGATTAGTGAGTACAGCTTTAGTGAGGGTGAAAGGGCTAGTGAACCGTCTGGAAAACTTTGGGAACAAGGTCAGATGGTCCAAGAAGTGAGACAAGCCGAATGACAAGAAGGATCCAAGTAAATGGTGTGAGTTCCAAGGGGACATTGGACATACCACTGATGAGTGCATAGCATTATGAAAGGAGGTGGCGTATCTTACGCGGAATGGGTACTCGAAGGATATATTGAGCGAGAAGACAAGGCCATGATTGATGCAAAACCTAGGAAGGAAGGTGACAGTCGCCCCAAATCACCACTTCCAATAAAGGTAATAAATTTCATAGCAGGAGGGTCAGACGTGTGTGGACTGACCTACTCAGCAGCAAAACGATGGATTAGAGAAGCGAAAGGAAAACCAGAGTCGGTCAAGTTTGTGAGAGGTGAGGAAGATCGTTGACATTTCCAGCCAATAACTTTCGACGATTCAAAAATTGATGAAGACGAAGAGCATCATAATGGTTTAATAGTCTCGTTGACGGTGAGTAACTGTTTGGTAAAGAGGATCTTAGTCGATAATGGTAGCAATGCAAACATCATCACCATAAAAGCTTTGAAAGACATGGGAATAACTGAAGACAGTATTACAAGAAAGACAACTACCTTGGTTGGGTTTAGTGGCGAAACTCGTGAGACGATTGGAATAATGTACCTACCAGTATATGCCAATGGAGTAACACTAGTGGAAAAAACCTCAAATGACACAACACAACAGATCCAGTTCTCACAAAAACCGGATCCGTTACTCGAGAATTTTTCCGCGTGAACAATTGGTTCATTAACTGATCCGGTTCATGGCTGAACCAGATCAGTTAACAAAAAACCGCTCCGATTTTCGTTAACGGATACGGTTAAGCTGACCGGATCAACTAGTCTATGTATATTAAGGCCCAACGCTGTCAGCCCAAGAAACCTCATTACCCGCGAATTTCTTCATCTTTCATCCTTCCTCCTAGACCTCAACCCTAGCTCTCATCTCTCTCACTCTTCCTCCTGAACCTCTTCCTCTCTCGCCCACCCACAAAACAAAAACCATAATCCCACTTCCCTCGCCTCCCAATTTCTATCACATACAAACACACAAAGGTAACGCTTGAGACTTTGGAGTCGTCCAACGAGGTCGATTATTCGTATCGATTTGTCAAGTCTCTTCTACTACAGTTTTAGCAACGGAGAAGTCGGCTAAAACACAAAGGAGAGCAAGAGGTTCTCGCAACGTTTTGGTTTCCGGGCTCGCGGCGAGCCCTGATTCGTTGACAATTCCAGGGGTTGGGCCGAGGAATTTGAGGAAGTTGGTGGAGAAAGGAATTGGTGGTGTTGCTGACCTTAAGCAGATGTATAGAGATAAGGTTGTTACTTTATCCTTAGTACCTTTGTCTTTTTTTTTTGTTGAAATTAGTGTAATTTTTATTGGTATGTGTAAACACATAATCGTGTCTCCCCATTTAAGGGTCCAGTGATGAAATATACCGCGGTATTAGTTGGCACGGCCTAATGGAGGAGTAGTCCGAATAACCAGGCCATGTGTGTTTTGAAATAAAATTATAAAAGCCCAATTAATTATCCATGATGATTAATTGTAAATTAGACTCGTAAAATATTTTAAGCCCATTTTAAAAGCCCAATTGAGTATTTATTGTTTTAATAAATATTTTCATAAAAGCTTTTATTATAATCTTTAAAGCATAAATCAGATTTTCAACCCGCAAAAATCGATCTCCGGATTTTTAGGGATAAAATTAGCATCTTAAAAGCACGCGTAGAATAAAAAACGAGTATTCAAGAATATGCGTCGGACGCGGCGCCTACGCTCAGCGAGCCACGTGTGTCCAACACATTGGCCAGACCGCGTCAGGGGCGTGAATGAGCGCCTGACACGTGTACTTGTGACTCACACAGAGTCCTGCGCCTGGCACAAGTCTTGTGTGAGACGCAAGCTACTTTTTTATCTTTTTGAAAACGCGTCTACACGTGTAGGTTTTTAACTGGACGGACCTCGTCAGGCAAGCCAATCTGCGCCTGACGCGTGTCCTTCCACCTGCCACGTAGGCCTGCGCCTGGCGCAGGGCTTGCGTGGAGCGCACATCTCTTTTTGCCTATAAATACGGGCTAATTTCCCCAATCATACACGGCTTTTGAATTATTATTTTACGAACACAAAATTCTCTCGAATACTTCGAATACTATTACGAATCTCCAAATATTTCAATACTTCAAATCAATTCATATTCCTGATCATAATATATTCTTGGTTCCACGATTGCTTCGCGTGAAGGACGTTACGCTCTTCGATCTAAACCGCATTGGTATAATCCTGAGGATCCTTGAATAATTATATTTTATTATATTGAAGTTACTAACATTTTCTTGTCATGATGTAGATTTTTAATTAATAATCGCGTCTCTTTGTAGATTCTAACCTCTTTTCTTTTTATTTTTATATATAATATTCATGTTATTATGATTGTCCTGCATGTTTTTTTTATCACCCACATGTTATTAGTGCTAAACAAGACCTAAAGAACTATTCTAATTAATTCAGATAAATTGGACAACTGCTAGGAACCTTGTAAAATGATTGCATAATAACTTGTCACTAAACAATTAGTCTTTTTGTATGTTTTCTGAACCAACATAGATTAATTATTTTTAGGGTGCTTAAAACGTTATTTGATTATTCTTTTGCATAAAATCAATAATGAATCAGTATTTAGTAGAGGCCAGCAATAGGCAATATAGTTCCTGACATATTGTACCCTCACCCCCGAACTCAATATTTGGTTCCTGACCATTTATGGAGTCTAGACGGGGAATCTACATTGGATAAATCCCTAAGATGTCCCTTCCGTTTCAATATCCAATTAGGTTTATGATTCTTCCTAAAAAGAATTGTTGGCGACTTAAAAACGAATTTTAAATAAAACCTTAACAATGGGGTAGTCAAATAAACGCGCTCACACCGCGTGTAGACATAAAGGAGTTAAAAATCCACGCCTACAATTTGGCGACTCCACTGGGGAGGATTTTTAAAAAATAATTTTTTTAAATGAGTGGGTGAAACTTGAAAAATACGATTCATTCTTATTTTATGCCTTTGAATAATATATTATTTTGCATGTGCATGGCTATTGTTCAGCCACCATAAGGAAAATCTACCTTGCCTCATTAGCACATGTTTTATGTGTGAGGTCACCCCGGGGGGTTTGCGCTTTGTCCTTCCAAAAAGCTTTCTGAGCGATAGTGTTGGATCATAGTCATAAGCAAACCTACCCAACCATGGCATTGTTCTCTTGTTCCTGACTTGAGAACTGGAGTGCGTCTTACAAGTGGCCACCTCTTTAAGCAGGGGTACAAATTAAGCGTGGGATCAATCTCTTAATCATGGACCCTTTCAGCCTTAACCTAAACTTGACCAATAGATGAATGTAGAACTGGACTTTAGGTTGAGAACTTTTGCATCCATGTTACTTGACATTTATGTGTGATTGCAATTTTTTGCCTGATCAATTTTTATTAACATGTTGATATGTATTGCGCCTAAAAAAAACAGTGCAAATCGCGTCTAAAAACTGTCGTCGTTTTCACCTGAACACTCGTCAATTTACCAATATGCATGCCGCAGAGCATTGTGCCAAACGCATTAAGTTACGCCTGGCGCAACGTTCTCGCGCCAGACGCAAAGTCCGCGTGCCGCGAACATCTATTGTGTGACACACAGTCTTTTCGTTCCATACAAATTGGTCTTTTGACCACTGTTCGCTTCAATTGGTGCGTTTTAAACTTAGTGCGTCCTAAACAGTCGATATAATTAGTGCGTCGGTCTTCGCGTCCTAAAATTATGCCAAATTTGTCAAACCATCGCTTAAACTGTCATGAAAATGAGGGTGGGATCAGCACGCTAGACGCGATAGTCTTGGTCGGACGCATCACCTTTGCGCCACACGCGAGTTTCTACGTGGCGTATTGTTGTGCATCCCTCGTTTTCCGTCACTTTAGACGATGTGGTGACCAATTCCATATAATATTCTTGCATTTGAGTTATTGACTATTCAGAACATCTCGTGTCTAACTTCACCTAAAAAAAAAGAGAATCTTTGTTTTCTTTTAGACTTCTATCATCATTTGGTCTCATCTAGGTGCATGGTCATGTTTTGGGGTTTTTTTTTTTGGAGAAAGTCGGATTTTTCTATCCTCCCAACAACTTACCCCATCATTTTTTTTTAAAAAAAAAAAACACAAAAAATTTTCATCTTTCCTATTTTTGTAAAACTGCGTTTTGATTAGTGACAGACTCTTGCCAAATCATCATTATCCATTTCCCTCCACAAAATAAATTCACTTCCATAAATGTCCATAACATCCAATATACCATTATCCATTTCCATGCACAAAATAATTTCTCTTCCATAAATGTCCATAACATCCAATATACCATTATCCATTTCCCTCCACAAAATAAAGTTCCTTCCATAAATATCCTCTCCTTTTGGCGGGAGTTTCGAACAAATTAAAAAGATCTTTTCGAAAATATTTTTTCTTTCCTTCATTTTCATTCCTTACCCTATCCATTTTTGGAGTGAGTCCTAAATCAATGTGTCCTTGTCAAACAGGGTAATCGAGAAAACAGTTCCGATAGCTCGTTCACGTGCGCGAAAGGCTAGATCTGTTCCACCAGCTAAAACACGGTTAATTGTTGAAGCAAGGATGGGTGATGAAAAGGTTTCTGAGCTGACTAATATCATCGAACGAATGGCTAAGAACTTGGAGGAGGTCACTCTCCGTCTGCACCAAGTTGAAAGTGGTGAAAATGCTGGATTCACCAAACAAATGGAAAATGTTGTTCAAAAAGTCACCAATAAGGAGTCCTACTTTGATTTGGATGAGAACAACAAATTCAGGAGAAAGCTACCTGAAAAGTTTTCCACAAGTTACTTTCCTAAGTTCAAGCCCACAGACAATCCCAAGTATCACTTGAGGAACTTCAAGGCCACTGTGATCATTAAGTCTGTGGACCCTGAACTTTATCCAACGGTATTCTCGATGTCGTTGGACCCTGCCTGTCAAAACTGGTTCTACTCCCTGGACCCCAAATTAAACATGTTGAAACATGGGGTGATATCACTAGAGAATTCATGAAGCAATATGAACATAACACTGTAATTCAAACATCACTAAGGGAATTGGAAGTGTTGAAGTAGGATAACAATGAAGGCTTTACCACCTACCTTAATAGGTGGAGGGAAAAGTCTGCTTACATGGTCTCCAGACCTGCCGACAAGGACCTCGTCCGTATCTTCGTCAACAACTTGTTTCCCAAGTACAAAACTCATCTCAAGTACTTGGGTATCGATAATTTCACTAAGCTATACGACATAGGTGTGCAAATCAAAGATGACTTGTTGAAAAATGCCCAAAATGACAATCGTTATAAGGGTAATAACAACAACAAGAAGAATGATTATGGATCCACTTCTAAAGGTGGAGAGGTGAACCTTCTTGAGGCACCCCAAAGATCCTTCCAGAGGAATGTAAGAAGGACATTCACGCCAATAAGCATGTCGTATGCCACCGCTTTTGATCGCCTTAACTCAAAGGGTGCTCTGTTTCCAATTGGACCGACTCCTGATCCGGAAGATAGTAAGAAAAAAGCAAGTTGGGACAAGGATTCTTACTGCAAATACCATAGAGGGAATGGTCACAAAACGGAGAACTGCTACTCGCTGAAGCACGCCATTCAAGATATGATTGATGACGGTAGACTCCCCATTCCTCTTGCAGGGAATAAGCCTAATAATCAAGATAGGCCGCTAACCCAAGTTCTGGTTATCTCCGAGGATCAATACTGTCATAATCCATCCTGTCTCATCGTACCAATAGGGGATCATGTCCCCACTACCATCGTTCTTTGAAATGACACCAGATATCAACGGTATTTGGGATAGTGACGAGGAAGATGACTATGTCACTGCAGAAAGTGACTATATCCGGGGAACATACATCCCCCCACCTCCGGGATTATACGACGACGAAGGAATCATTGATCCCCAAATCGATCGCATCACTTTAGCGATGGATTGATACAAAAGTGATGAAGAGGAAGCGGTACGAGTGCTTACCCGAACTGGAAGGCTAACTCGGCCGGTTCAAGACAACCCTCCCAAATCGTCTGCATCTCCTGAAGAACTTCTTCGCAAAGAGAACTCTCTCATTCAACAACTCATGAAGACAAATGCCGAAATTAATATTTGGCAATTGATAGCTTCTTCTCATGAGCATCGCATGGCACTACTAAATGCCCTCACAAAGATGAACGTGTCATCTGACACCTCTCCTGAAGGATTGGTCAATTTGCTAACTGCTGATAAGCCAATCCAAAGAAATATTATTTCCTTTACCGACAATGACCTCCCTTTTGAAGGGAGTAAGCACAACAAGGCACTGCATCTTACTATAGCATGCATGAGTATGAATGTCCCAATGACATTAGTAGACAATGAATCCACAATTAACGTGTGTCCATTATGAACTAGGCGCCGCCTATGTTTTAAAGATGAGGATTTCGGTCCTTCTCATAAAGGCATCCGAGCATACGACAATTCCCGTCGTCAATCCTTGCGAACTATAGCCCTAAACATCTCTGCACGGGTTATAGAAAAGCGTGCGATTTTTCAGGTAATTGATATAAAGGCCTCATTCAACTTACTGTTAGGACGACCATGGCTTCACGAGCTTGGTGCGGTCCCATCTTCCTTGCATCAAAAGGTCAAGATGATTGTGGATGACATTCCCATAACTCTCGATGCCTCTACAATGAAGGTACAAGTAATCGACAAACCTCTCATTCACATAGACCATGATGACGAGGATGAAGATCTTCGAGGATTCGTTCCCGAAGAGGTAGCCCTCATCGAAGAGGGTTTAGCGCCATTTGACTTTGATTGCTTCTCCAATCTAGTAGTCAGCTACATCATGCGCAAGAAAGGACACTTCCCCGGCATGTCCTTTGGGTAGTAAGAAGTCTAGAGCACCTCCTGTCACTGACTCTAAATCAGTGGAAAATTTGTTTGGCTTAGGATACAAGCCCACCAAGAAAGAGCTCAGAGAAGGTATTGGACAACGGATGGCATATCGCAATACCAAGGACAAGGACAGTATCCCTTTTCCTCCCTATCAACCCACTATAAATGGGCAATTTATGAGGCAAGGAGAATATTATCCTTACTATGAATTCCCTGAACCATTCTATCAGGAGGGAGTGCTCTACCCCGGATTTGAGATATTTCTTGACTGTCACTTTCTAGAAGAAGGGATTTATGATCCCAAAATTAAACAGTTCACTGAAGACTGATTAGACTACAAGGCATTAGGACTTCTATTCGGTCAAGAACGAGTCAAATGCCCAAATAATACTTCTCATATTCAGGCTGTGCTACAAAACGAGGACTTCGATCTGCTATGCGATCACCCCTGCAAGTGGCACCATGCAAGGATGGAGGAAGACTATCAAGGCGACTACTCCGGACGGAAGAAGATGATCTTCACCACTTGGGGAGGGGCCGATGTTTGAAGAGTCCGAGTCATCGAGTCGAGTGCAGTGCGAGTCCGGGTCTTTTGAGAGTCTAGTGTCCCCGGTTGGGACAACGTCCGAGTCTATTAATCCTAGTGTCCAAGTAGAGTCTTTACTTTCTGCCGAGTCATTATTCAACTCTATGATTTCCGATTTCAATAATATGAACTCATTTGCTTATGACTTGTGCAATATCTCTACTTCTTCTCCTTCTTCTTCTGATTGCAACAATGAATCTGAAAAAGAAATAATTAAAGCAGTGGAAGAACATGAAAATTGGACTCCAATTATTGAAGAAACTGAAAAAATTAATCTTTCTGATAATAATGAACCAAAGAAGGTAAGAATTGGATTAACTTTAGCGAATGTGAACGTGCTCAATTAATCAAAACGTTAATTGAATATATCGACGTATTCGCATGGTCCTACCTAGACACGCCAGGCATTGATCGCGAAATTGCTCAGCACACCATTCCCCTGATCGAAGGGATGAAACCTGTCAAACAAAAGTTGCGCAGAATGAAACCAGATGTAGCTCTCAAAATCAAAGAAAAAGTCATTAAACAACTTAATGCGGGTTTTATTATAGTTGCTAATTATCTGATTTGGATTGCTAATGTTGTACCTGTGTCTAAAAAAGATGGGAGAGTTAGGATGTGCGTTGACTATAGAGACCTCAACAAAGCAAGTCCTAAAGATGGCTTCCCCTTACCTCACATAGATGTCCTAGTAGACAATACCACTAATCATGCCCTTCTCTCTTTTATGGACGGGTATGCAGGGTATAATCAGGTAAAAATGGTCGAGGAAGATATGGAAAAGACTACCTTCATCACACCGTGGGGGACCTTTTGCTATACCATTATGCCGTTCGGGTTAAAAAACGTCGGGGCAACCTATCAAAGAACCGCAACTACTCTTCTCCATGACATGATGCATAAAGAGGTAGAAGGCTATGTAGATGACATGATAGTTAAGTCCAAAGACAGAGAGGGACACCATACCGCCCTTGAGAAGTTCTTCATGAGACTTTGCAAATACAACATGAGACTTAATCCACAAAAATGCGCCTTTGGGGTCACTTCCGGGAAACTCCTAGGTTATGTCATCAGTTCTAGAGGGATTAAAATTGACCATACTAGAATAACGGCCATCATGATCATGCCTCCACCTAAGAATGAAAAGCAAATAAGGGGGATCCTAGGTAAAATCCAGTACATCAGTAGGTTCATCTCTAAACTGACCATGGTATGTGAGCCCATCTTTAAAAAGCTTAAGAAAAGTGTCGCTGCTGAATGGGATGAAGATTGCCAAAAAGCCTTTGAGAAAATCAAAGAATATTTATCCAACCCACCTGTCTTAGCGTCTGCGTTACCAGACATACCTTTAAGACTTTATTTGACTGTGACTAAGACCGCAGCTGGGGCCATGTTGGCACAGGAGGTTGATGGAAAAGAGTGCGCCATATACTACCTTAGTAAAAAGCTCTTAGACTACGAATCCCGTTACACTCCCTTAGAAAAGCTTTGTCTTGCACTAATCTGGGCCACTAAGAAGCTTAGGCATTATATGCTTACTCACACAATCCATATTGTGTCACGACTAGATCCTCTTAAGTTCTTGTTCGAAAAGCCAGCCCTTAATGGTAGACTCTCCCACTGGGTAGTAATGTTGGCCGAATTTGACTTAAAATTTATCCCTCACAAATCCATTAAAGGCAACACTGTTTCGGACTTCTTAGCGAGATTTCCACAGTAGACGAATCTCGTGAAAAGTATGAATTTCTCGATGAAGACCTTCTCATGTCGGAAGATGAAAGTTGGGCACTATACTTCGATGGTGCCTCCAACCAAAAGGGATGTGGCGTAGGGGTACTCCTGGTATCACCTGAAGGCGAACACACTCCTCTCTCTGTTAAATTCAACATCGATGTTACTAATAACACATCCGAGTACGAAGCATGTATCATAGGGCTCCAGGTCGCAGTGTCCCTCGACATTAAGAAACTAAGAATATATGGTGATTCATCTTTGATCATCAACCAAATCTCTAAAAGATGGAAAGTTAGAAATGAAAGCCTCTTGCTATACCAAACTCATCTAGAAGCTATCCTTTGAACAAATCCCTGAAATACAATATACATACCTTCCCCGAGAAGAAAAACAATTTGCTGACGCTTTGGCCCGCTTAGCCTCTATGATTAGGATCCCTCGCACCCTGCCAGAAATGCCCCTTGTCATTGAGAGAAGGCAAGAGCCAGCTTATGTTCACGCCTTAGACACTGAGCCAGATCCTATTCCTTCTGAACCCTGGTTTACTAACATCCTCAACTACTTAACCAAAGAGGAATATCCACACGGAGCTTGATAAGAGCCCAGCGTGCCTTAAGGCTCTTGGCCTCCCAATATGTCGAGTATAACGGGACATTGTACAAAAGAACACCACAAGGCGTGCACCTGCTCTGCATCGATAAACCAGACACCATGACGGTTATGGATCAAGTCCATAATGGAATTTGTGGCACGCACCTGAACGGACGTATGTTAGCCCAAAAGATCATTCGCTTAGGCTAATACTGGACTACAATGGAGAAAGACTGTTACCTCTATGCCAAAACCTGTCCAAAATGCCAATTATGCGCTAACTTGCAACATGTCCCACCCTCATTGTTATACACCTTTACTTCACCTTGGCCATTTTCAACTTAGGGTATTGACATCATTGGTAAAATAACACTACCTGGTATCGGGGGCCATGAATTCATCCTTGTAGCCATAGACTACTTCACTAAGTGGGTAGAAGCAGCATCCTATGCTAAATTGACAGCCAAACATGTAGCTGCCTTTCTGGAAAAGACAGTAATATGTCGCTATGGGGTTCCCCACGAGATCATAAGTGACCAAGGTACCCACTTCCAAGCCGAATGCGAACAAGTCCTTGAAAAATATAGCATTAAGCGCCATCGCTCCTCCCCATATAGACCTCAGGCTAACGGTGCTGTGGAGGCTACTAACAAAAATATCAAAGTCATTATCCAAAAAATGACCGAAAATCATAAGGATTGGCCATATAAGCTACATTTTTCCTTATGGCGGTACCGTACTTCTATTGAACATCTCCTAGGAGCTACACCTTATTCTCTTGTCTATGGCGTAGAGGCTGTCCAACCAATTGAATTGGAAATACCATCCCTACGCATCGTCCTGGAAAGCCAAATCCCTGAAGCTGATTGGGTCAAAGCTAGATTCGAAGAGCTCATCTTGCTCGATGAACGAAGATTAGCTTCCTTGCATCATGTGCAAGTTTATCAAAATCGTATTGCACGATCTTTCAATAAGAAGGTCAAACCCCGAAATATTAAAGAGGGTGACTTAGTGCTCAAGGCATTAAGGAAAAATGTGTTAGATCCTTGAGGTAAATTCAGACCTACTTGGGCCAGTCCATATATTGTCAAGACAATCCTATCTGGAGGAGCAGCTCAACTTATTGACATGGATGGCACTGAATTTCATAATCTAACTAATCTTGATCAACTCAAGAAATTTTATGTGTAAAACAGAACCAATTCTTTGATTGGTAAAAGTAATCCAATTCTTTAGCATGAACTACGTGCGTCCTGATTCCTATTTGGATACGTAGGCAACCTTGTACAAGGCTCGGCCCCTTCATTAATCACAACCTCCTTCGGTTCATACGAGTCTACAACAAAATAAAAAAAATATATATATTAAACTAGCTATTCGCCCCCGACGCACGTATGCTGCGCCTAGCGCAGTGCAGTGCGCCGAGACGCACCTCTTCTCGTCCAGCGCACTACTCTGTTGTGCTGCTGGTTCGAACGTTCTTCTGGCATTCGTTACGATGCTTAAAATAATACGACAATATATTTTTGCGACATATTTAGGCTCACTTCGGTCTAAATAAAAATAAACTTTGTTTTCATTAATATTGCTAAATGGAAAAATAAAACATAAAACATAAGTTATGACTACTCTATAAAATAACTATGTGGCATGCAAGCCTTATTGAAAGCAATAAATCAACATAAAAACAATAACTCGAAACAAAAATAAAAAGGGAAATAATCTAAAGGCATTGTTGCAATCAGTCCTTCTTTTCCTTCCCATTTGTAGCCTTTTCGTCCTCCTTTCCCTTGGTAGAAATTTCTCCCTTTTCCATCTGTAGTTTTGGTCTAGGTGCCTTTCTCTTCTTCCAATACACAATAGGTTCCTTCCCTTTGCCTGTAGGAGCGTCTATCTGTCGAGTCGCCCTTCCTGCGTCAGTCCTTTCCCGGATTACTACCCCCCCTAAGCATAGTCTTCTCTTTGTCGGTGTCATCCGTGGGCCAAGTCTTTGCCACACTAGTACTACCTTTGGCCCTAAACGTTCCTTCACATAAGAAGTTTTAATAACAGGTTTCTGACTGCTCTTCCCTGCAGATGAGTGTTCAACTAGTCTCTTGCCCCTGTTATCCAAATTCTCTATAGTTTTCTCCACGGTGCGTGGAGTAAATTTCCGCTTCCTAGTCACTTCAGAGGATTCCTTCTCCCTCATCTCTTTCCTCACAACAGGGTCTCTAGTCAGCATCCATACTATATAACTCTTAGACACCTTCTCAGATTCTATTCTTTCCTGGGTATACCAAATAAGGCGCTCTCCCCAATATCTCTCCCACTTTCTAATTCCACACCAAGTCAGACCATATATTTTGGGTGCAATAGTGTCCTCAGCAGGAATTAGTTGACGGTACCCATACTGTCTCAATACCCTCGAAGGAAAATAAAAGTTCATGGTGTACAGACTACACAACCTCACATAGGGCGAATCGTCACGAATACCTACCATAGACCCAATTCTCCATCGTGGCACTACCCACCTGACACTCAGCTCGTCATCCCCAAAGAAAAAAGTCCAATCTTCAAAAGATTTCTTAGTAAAAATCTTTTTCCTGCCAATGAAGCCCTTTTTATTATACCTCTCCATATTCTCTGGCGGATCAATTAGTCTCAAATGTTCCATCAGCCAGATCTGCATCAACAAATAAAATATATTATTATTGCTTCCCGACGAGTAATAATACATATATACATACTATTTTATTATTGCTTCTTAAAGAGTAATAATACATCCAATACCTTTTTATTATTGCTTCCTAACGAATAGTAATATAAAAGAGTAATCATGTACGCAATATTGCTTCCTAACGAGTAATACCAAATACGACGCATATTATTATTGCTTCACAACGAGTAATAGTAATCGCACCACCTGACGTGCGCCTGACGCAGAGAGGCTGGGCCAGACAACGCCCTTTGCGCCAAACGCAGTCCGCTGCGCCCAGCGCACGTTCCTGTCCGATGTTTTTTTATTTTTGTTTTTGTTGGGATGTAATATCATAATTCCATTATTCATTCTAGTCATATTAATCCGAAAAATTATTATATATTATTACTTTGCATAGAGTCATAATATGTCCAAATATGCAAGGAAAAATAAAATCTTTGGTTTATGACAAAAAATATATTTTTACCTGCAATAGTAGGGGGCTCCCTAAAAATTGCCCTTTTGGGTCCTTCTTCACAGCATCCATACTGGAGATCATCTCCCCTACACACAGCGACATCGGAGTTCGGCCTACTTCCAGTTGCTCTGCCACAGTAATCAGGGACGAAAATCCAGCACCATTGTCCCCGTTCACAAATAAAAATCGACTAAGCAGAGAAAATACCAACGCCCGCATACGATATGTCTGCCTAGCCCTTTCAGTAGGAGGACTATACATTGCAGCTAATCTAGTCAAATTCACCCTCCTCCCATACACGATTTCAGATATATTTTCTTCCTTATAATCCATAAACCTTTCAAAATCCTTAAAAAAAATAATCCTCCAGACTAGGGACACAAGGTAATTGACTACAAGGCCAGTCAATTATAGCACCAAATTTCTCAGGCAAAATAGTTAACTCATGATTCCCAAAGCAAAAACAATGATTGGTAACATCCCAAAAATTAACAGCTGCATAATGGAAATTATAGTCCAATTGCACAAACCTGAGGGATGCCAGCACGTGCATATGTCGCCTTTCCAGTTCTTGCTTCTCAGCATTGGTCAGTGCCGACAGCCACCCACTCAACATTGGTTCAAAAGCCATAGCGAACAGTCAAAAAAAAATTTGCAGAGAAATATTATAGAGAGCAAAAGTTGTTGAACTCGTAATAATATTACATACGCTTTGTTCGCTATTTATAAGAAGTCCGCATCCCCATCCTATACGGATTCAGATTTACCATTCCAGACGGAAAGCGCGTCACGCGCTAAACCTGCGCCTAGCGCAGGATGCCGCGTCAAACGCAAAGGCTGCGCCACAACATACATGCGCCTAGCGCACATTTTTCCCCTCTCACATATTGATTCGGATTATCACACATATGACATATCACACGATTTTGGGCCACTCCTCCTCCAATTCGGATGAAAAATATTGTTTTTATGTCCTTCATACATTTTTGGTTCATTTCAAACCCACCCGCCCAAACCCTTTTCCCTGTCCTTTTCTTTTCTTCTTTTTTGTTGGGAAAAGGTCGGTTATGCTCCATTCAAACTTGTTTTAAACAAAAACATATTTCATTTGAGTCAGTCGCATTGAAATTGTTGTCGTGCATCCATACTTTGCATTTTAGGATAGAAGTCACATTGCTAGCAAAATTTCATCAACAACATAAAAAGGCAACACCAATGAAATGACGGTTTAAACAAAACGCGCAATACATATCAATGTGCAAAATATATATCATAACCAAAGTGCAGGACACAGGTACACAAGAACAAAGTAATACAGAGATTTAAGAAGAGGGCGGATCCTGCTCCCTCGAAGAGGAATCCTTCGGCTCCTCGACCTGGACCCCACTCGACTCGCCTATATGAAAGCCTATCCCAGGTTGCATGAAAGGATGCATAGGCGGTGTCGGCCGCATGGGAGGCATCTGCTGCATCCCCAACATCTGTTGTTGCATCTGCAACATCTGCATCTCTTTTTCTTTGCATCGATGCATCTGCATTCTCTTTGCATCCACATCGGAGAAGGCCCAGAGCATGGATCGGGCCTAAAATCAATACTGCTCATGCCAAACTGCCCGGCAAAAGGACTCATCTGAGGCTTCTCAGATGTCGACTCTCGAGGAGTATGGGTCGAAGTCCTAGACTGGGTCGATATCCTCACCTCGGGACGAGGCCCGCACTCTCATGAGGACGAGACTGCACAAAATGTCACAAAGCATTAGCAAAACTGCAACAAAGAAAAAACAACAACCAAAGCACAGTATGTCAGTCTACCTGGCTATGCACGTCGCTACGACGACATGACATGCTTCTCTTTAGCTTCGTCATCCCATGCTTCAGCGGGTCAACCACTCGGAGGATCTGGACGACAGTCTCCCGAGGAACCTAAAAATAAACAAAGCATAAGTCACTACAAACAAAATGAATAATCGAAAGTTCCTGACTTTTAAAACTTACCGAGCTCACATGGGCTAGCATAGAACGAACAGCGTGTTGCTCTGCCTCTGGGGCAACATCAATCATCTCCTCAACAGGCCCGAAATTTCCAACGTACCGAATTCTCAGATCCGGAACGAAAGAGATACGAGCCGCAACAGCTTCCTGACAAAAGAAAACAATAACAGTCAATACTTTGATCAAGTCAAAATGAACAAGAATAAGCAAATTCAATGTGCATGCCTCATTAAACTTGACAGGAGGAGCCAAGCGAGGCAAGAGGGCTGTGTGGTAATCAAGATCACGAAAAACAAAGTCGTGGTAGCTCGCCCGAAGCGTCGCCCCTCCCTCGACAGCCTGAACAAGATCAGCCTTGTCCGTCATAGTGACAGGGGGGTCATGAGGCACCAATAATAGCATCGTGCCGTCGTGCTGACGTGTCACCCGCTCGCCCAGGTACCACATAGGGCGTAACTCCCCATAGAAAATGACCCTCTCACGGGTCAGAAGGCGAGCTCTATGATCCCAATCAGGCATCTCCGGAAACGACGCCCAAGGATAAAAAGTAACCTGCAGAGCAAAGAAAAGTTAACATTTGCTACATGCACGGAAGAATGAGGTTGATTCACTACGATTACCTTGTCGTCCTTGACTCGCCGGATAGCCTTCAAGGACACTCTCCACGGCACCATATCGCGTCCTCCTGCACTGCGCCCATGAAAGGCCGGCAGGAAAAGAGCGATCACGAACCCTTTTAGGGGCCAATCCCATAAAGTACTCATAAAACCATATCTGTAACAATAAGATCACCTCAGTTCCAATCGAGATAGTGAAACAAAAGACAGACAATGTGTACAATCATACCTCCAGAAGTCTCCACGGACCAAAGAGGGAGACTGATCCACCATCACTCAACTTCCTGCAAGCAGTGCGCAGGCTGTACAAAAGACTGTCATAGCCTAGCTCGGCCCATTCATAGGTCGACACTTGAGACAAGTCCTCTAGGGGCTTCTGGTATTGCATCGAGACGCGCGACCCCCTATCAATGCGAAACAGGCCGCTGACAGCCAACCACAGCAGAATGTGTACCTTCTGCTCCTCAGTAGTTCCCTGAATAATAAGTCCATTAGCCATCGCTGGTCGAGGAGCATAGGACGCACCTGGAGGAAGAGCATGAGCCACTGGGCCGATCAAACCTCTGACCACCGCCGTGTTGAACGGCAGCGACTCACCTATCGGTACTCGGACGCCGGTAAAAGACAGGTCGGATATCAGAGAGAAATCCAGCGGGGTGATGGTCAACTCCCCGCGACGCGCGTGAAAGGAGTTGGTGGTATCCCACCACCACTCCAACAGGACGTGGACCACAATCTGGGAGGAGTGAACGTCTCCCATACTCTCATAAACATCGAGAAAAGGGGCTAGACCACTCTACTCAATGAGGACAGCTCGATCCTGGACCTTTCGGACGTTCCTGAGCCAATCAAAGTCGAAAGTACCAAAATGACGAGTATTACCCTCGTCCTGCAAACATAATTAAAGTTAATAAAGGTGCCTAGACTTTAATCTAAAATGAGGTCGACATAAAACGAATACTTACAACGCCTGAGAGCGGGCGGTGTGAAATATGGTGCTCCGGATCAAAGTGCAGCCGATCAGGAGTCTACCCCACAACTTTCCACACTTTCCTAGTGCCTGAAGCAGCCCTACCATCGTCCTTTCTGCCCGAATCTCCCGACGACGTGCTAATTGGATTGAAAATCACAAATAAAACTAAAATCAAAGAGTTCCCGACTCTAAATTACCAGATTTCATGAATCGGTAAATTCTGAAAACCGCTTCAAAGCGTCACCACTACATGAGATTCCCATAATCCATTTCATACAGCATAATAGATATCATCGCCTAAAACATAATTTCTACTAGCAGAATCATCACACATTCGGAGTTCCCTAAGCTTGTTTCTAGGTTCCAGACTTAGATGCTATGCTAATTATGATCCTGAGATTCATGATCAAAGAATCATCACACATTCAAAATTCCCTAAGCATGTTTCTAGGTTCCAGACTTAGAAACTACGCCAATTCTAATTAATTCTAAAGATTCAGGATATATGAATTATCACCACATGTCAAGCTCTATAAATATGTTTCTAAGTTCCAGATTTAGAAACTACATCAAGCACAATATAATTCTAGATTCATGATCTAAAGAATTATTGAACTACCAAGTTAACAACGAACTCACATGGAACAAGTATAAAACTCGTGAAGGACAACAAAACTGTCCGGAAAACTCGCCGGAAAAATCGCCGGAGCTCGAAGGAAAACTCGCCGGGAAAAAAATCACCTAAGCTCGCCGGAAATGGAGCACGTCACCTAACACACGAATCAGCGGCCACAATCAAATTTTCGCCCCACATGCAAATCGCGAAAATCAAATAAAAAAAGGGCTTTCGAAATAAAAATTGCGAAAAAAAAAGAACAAAAATGCAAATCGGAAAATCACGGAAAATGGCCGGAGGTGGGTCGAAATTTTCGCACCCCAAATCTCTTGAAAACCGCTCAAAGATCGCCCAAATAACTTCACAAAAGTGACAATCAAGCAAAAATACTCACTCCTTTAAGGTAGATCTGAAGAAACACTCGAGAACCGAGTTTGAAGCTCTGAAAGTTCAAAAATGGAGTTCGAACATAAAAGAGAGAGAGAAATGAAGAAAAAGCGGCGGAAAGAAAGAAATGGGGAAGAAAGAGAAGCGCCCGTGCTTTTTTTAGGTCTTTTAAAGACCCGCGCTCAGCGCGCCAGGCGCACAGATAAAACGCGCGTCTGATGCACTGAGTTGCGTCCAGTGCAGATTCCCATGCCAAGCGCAGGCCTGTGCGTCAGGCGCACAGTCTCATGCAGCACGCTTGGGGGCTTATTAGCCAGGTGGAGCCCACACGCTTAATTCCAAATGATTTCAAATGTTCATTACGACATTACGCGCGACAATTCAACGAACTTTCAAAAGTTTGCAAAAATGCGATCTTGCCATCCTACAAATTCTCAACATTTATCATTCAAGAAACTATGAATACTCAGGAAAATCGATGACGGGACGCAAACCGTCAATAACGGGACAAAAACCGTTAGGTCTGCGGACCACTTTCAATCAACTACACTATTAGTCCCAGAGCGGGTCAGCCAACATCTCAACCCTGTGGAGTGGGATACAAATACCCTACACTATTTGTCCTGGAGCGGGTCAGTCAACAGCTCAGCCCTATGGAGTGGGATACAAATACTCTACACTATTTGTCCTGGAGCGGGTCAGCCAACAGCTCAACCCTGTGGAGTGGGATACAAATACTCTACACTATTTGTCCTGGAGCGGGTCGGTCAATAGCTCAGTACTGTGGAGTGGGATACAAATACTCTACACTATTTGTCCTAGAGCGGGTCGACCAACGGCTCGACCACGTGGAGTGGGATACAAATACTCTACACTATTTGTCTGGAGCGGGTCGACCCAACGGCTCGGCCACATGTGGAGTGGGATACAAATACTCTACACTATTTGTCCTGGAGCGAGTCAGCCAACAGCTCAGCCCTGTGGAGTGGGATACAAATACTCTACACTATTTGTCTTGGAGAAGGACAGCCAACAGCTCAGCCCTGTAGAGCGGAATACAAATGCTCTACAACATCTATTTCATTTTCACCTATCATCTCATTTTTTTTTGCAAACTTACAATTACTTTGCAAATATGTTTCATGTATGTCTGTTCCTAAAGCTTTTGCTTGTTTTGCAGGTACAGGCGTAAAAGAATGATTTTGGATTGCAGAGCATCTAAAATCATTCTCCGTCCCGACACGTGTACTTTGACTTTCGGTTTTGCAAACCTCAGTGAAAGTGGAGGCTTAGGTAGACACATAATTGTGTCTCCCCATTTAAGGTTCCAATGATGAAATATACCGCGGTATTAGTTGGCACGGCCTAATGGAGGAGCAGTCCGAATAACCAGACCATGTGTGTTTTGAAATAAAATTATAAAAGCCCGATTAATTATCCATGATGATTAATTGTAAATTAAACCCGTAAAATATTTTAAGTCCATTTTTAAAGCCCAATTGATTATTTATTGTTTAAATAAATATTTTCATAAAAGCTTTTATTATTATCTTTAAAGCAACAATCAGATTTTCAACCTGTAAAATTAGATCTCCGGATTTTTAGGGATAAAATTAGCATCTTGAAAGCACGCGTAGAATAAAAAACGAATATTCTAGAATATGCGCCAGACGCGGCGGCTGCGCTCAGCGTGCCACGTGCGTCCAGTACATTGGCCAGACCGCGTCAGGGGCGCCAATGAGCGCCTGACACGTGTACTTGTGACTCACACAGAGACTTGCGCCTGCGCCTGACACGTGTACTTGTGACTCACACAGATACTTGCGCCTGGCGCAAGTCTTGTGTGAGACGCAAGCTACTTTTATATCTTTTCGTAAACGCGTCTACACGTTTAGGTTTTTAACTGGACGGACCGCGTCAGGCAAGTCAATCTGCACCTGACACGTGTCCTTGCGCCTGCCACGTAGGCCTGCGCCTGGCGCAGGGCTTGCGTGGAGCGCACGTCTCTTTTTGCCTATAAATACGGGCTGATTTCCCCAATCAGACACGGCTTTTGAATTATTATTTTACGAACACAAAATTATCTCGAATACTTCGAATACTATTACGAATCTCCAAACACTTCAATACTTCAAATCAATTCCTATTCATGGTCATATTATATTCCTGGTTCCACGATTGCTTCGCCTGAAGGACGTTACGCTCTTCGATCTAAACCGCATAGGTATAATCCTGAGGATCCTTGGATAATTATATATTTATTATATTGAAGTTACTAACATTTTCTTGTCATGATGTAGATTTTTAATTAATAATCGTGTCTCTTTGTAAATTCTAACCTCTTTTCTTTTTATTTCTGTATATAATATTCATGTTATTATGATTGTCCTGCATGTTTTTTTATCACCCACATGTTATTATTGCTAAACAAGACCTAAAGAACTGTTCTAATTAATTCAGATAAATTGGACAACCTGCTAGGAACCTTGTAAAATGATTGCATAATAACTTGTCACTAAATAATTATTCTTTTTCTATGTTTCCTGAACCAACCTAGATTAATTATTTTTAGGGTGCTTAAAACGTTATTTGATTATTCTTTTGCATAAAATCTGTAATGAATAGGTATTTAGTAGAGGCCAGCAATGGGCAATATAGTTCCTGACTATATTGTACCCTCACCCTCGAACCCAATTTTTGGTTCTCGACCATCTATGGAGTCTAGACCGGAAATCTAAATTGGATAAGTCCTTAAGATGTCCCTTCCATTTCAATATCCAATTAGGTTTATGATTCTTCCTAAAAAGAATTGTTGGCGACTTCAAAACGAATTTCAAATAAAACCTTAACAATGGGGTAGTCAAATAAACGCGCTCACCCCGCGTGTAGGCATAAAAGAGTTAAAAATCCACGCCTACAGTATGTGAATTGGTTTAACGGGTAATGTGGTAATGGTGTAACTTATTTGTGTACTTGTAGTGTTGTATGTTTGAATTTGTTAGTCATGTTTGTTTTGTGGAGAAATAGATGGACTTTCGTCTTAGTGTTGAGGATTTTTGTTGGGGATATAGGTTTTGTTGAAGGCTGATAATTAGTTCAAAGTATGTGTAGGTGTTCAATATATGTTAAAGTTGGTGAACTTATTAGCATTAAAATGAAGTTATATGAACTTATTTTGGGTTATGATTTGAATTTGTAATCCCTGGATTATAGATGAAGTTTAACTGAGTAAACCTATTTTGAACTTATTAGTTCCAAGCTGAACTTGTCTGGATTATCTTGACTTATAAGACCTTAATTTTTATATTCCTGTGGCGAATAAGATAGGGTGTAATCAATTATGGGAGTTTGACAGAGGTATGAGTGGTAAACGATAAGGCAACATCAGTCTCATGTTAAAATAGTATGTGGATCCCAACGATCTTCGATATTTGATTCATCTGAAGTTGTTCACTTATACTTATGATAGCTAATCTTAAACTTTGAAAATTAAAATGAGCTATTATGTACGAATAATCCCCGAGTTGCTCTTCTTTGAAACTATTACTATCCTCCCGTGCTCTAGCAATTGCGCTCTCTAGACAACTACCATGTAGCTAGGGGATTGAATAAGGGGATCTGTATACTGTTAATACGAGAATATTAGCCTGGTTGCTTATTCTTGATTCTTTGGAAGATTACACTCTTTTCTTAAATCAACTCTTTTTTGCCAGATTTTGCTTCCTTATTTTGAGGACTCTTATTCCATATTTCTTGATCCTTGTGACAAATACGAAGCTTATATTGTTGTGTCTGTGTTTCATTCTTCTTATTATGATTTTTTTCCTCTCTCTTTGCTATGCAAGAGAATCAAGGCAACTTGGAAGCACGAAATAGAAGCATTATTGAATGTAGAAAAACAAATGAGGCTTCTTTGGAGATGTTCTTAGGAACTAAAAAGGCTGCGTGTGACATTCTCAATATATGCTTGAAGCTCGTGCTCGGGAAGACCTTGAATGACCAAATCGTTCTTACGTCAAAGCGCCGAGGTCAACTCAAACAGGTATAATTTTTTACGTTAGGTATTCAACGGCGTACATTGGGTGAACCATGAGAAAGAAGGCGGTCTTTGATAAATTAAAGGTGAAGCCGTTGCATAACCTTAACCATCTTTGTATATATCTCGCCCTAAACCACATGTATGTCTTTGAAGAAGAATCCTATGCCATGGGTCCTCTGTCGTCCGTCTTCCATTGTAGCACGGTGAAACAACCCCTTATCTTTGAACAAGGCTGCAATTCATTAAATCAAACGACTTGAATCTGTTTTGTCTTTGTGCGGGTTCTGCTCTTATTACGGACTTGTGAGAATGACATTGATTTCAACGAGATATTGATGCAAAGAAAGAGTAAGACACCCTCTTTTGTCTCACCTTGATTCTTTGGTTCATCTCTTAGGTCGCTTACTCACCGTATTTGTGGATTGCTCTCACTTGTTTACAAGCTTTGTCACCCACCTTACGTATATCTAGAATCTTGTTGTGGCTATATGAGAGTGCCTCTGTCTGAACAAGTTATATTCTTTTTCCTTCCCTTTTCTCCTTTTGATGAGCATGTAACAACTAGAACAAGAAATATAAGACCTCAACTTACATTCCATGGTATTTAGTTCTTTTTCCTTCCATCCTGAAAGCAGTTTCCTACTCGGTAAAGAAGGCAAATGTTGTTCATCTTCTTTCAATAGTAGAGTACACATGTGTAATAACCAGGAAAAAAAATATATTATTATATATATGTTAGAAAGGGATTGAAGGTTAAAGTATGATTATAAGATAACCTAGCCCCTAAAGATCTTGTATACGTTATTTTGTCGTTTATATGATTATTTTAGGTGAAGTTATATGTTTCCTTGGCTTTGTGCATTTGCTCAGGGTAAGTTATATGTGCATACATATATCATTTATATTAGCATTATAGTTTATAAAGTACTTTAAGGGTCAAAGATTAATAAAATTATCAATTACTAGTTTATGAGCTTATAAATATATCTAGTAGGATTTTTAGTAAGTACTGCATAAACCTAGAATGCTCCAAACTTATAAACGGTTAAGCTAATGACGAATGTAATTTAGTTTTTGGAATCGTCACTAATGATTTTATTTAAGAACGGACAATCGCTACCCATTTTAAGACAATACGCCAAATACAATATTGGTAGGTTTCGGATTTAGTAAATTTGTGACACTTGACCATAGCTAAAGGATTGTATGTTGATATGTGATAGCCATTTACGTGAACTAGTGATACAAGCTGCAACTTTGTAATAGTTTACTTTGCTAAATAATGTTAATCTCCACCAATTCTTAACCGACTTAAGCTCACCAAAATCAACTTGGTTTTCTCCTACCAAACACTATAAATACCAGCCATCACCCTATATTTTTGACAGGCCACTGCAGTAATGAAAAATAAAAATAAGAAAGATATAAAAAAAAAAGAGTGAGAGGCAGATTGTGAGAAAAACATATGAGAAATTTGGTTAACTTTTACACCTTATTAAGGTACATTCTTCAATACCCTTTCTTAATGTTATTTTGCTACAATGTATTGTTATATTAACCGTTTTAGATAAACTATTAGTAATCGTTTTGCCTTAATAGAAAAGGTATATTGTGATTTGCAAATAACGTGTTTATAATGCAACTGGTATTTATCACATTATGATTTCTATACAAGGTGTAACTAAAAATACTATCATATGTTGTAATAATGATGTTATATAAAGATGTTACTATAATAAAATGAAATGGAGGTTCGTGGTGGAGGAAAGCTATTATTATAAAATGGAGGTTCGTGGTGGAGGAAAGATGTTATTATAAAGTGGAGGTTTGTGTTGGAGGAAATATGTTATTATAAAATAAAATGGAGGTTTGTGTTGGAGGAAGGAATGATATATGTATATATGGAGTGACGTACGTCATTGTAGGGGTGTGCACACAGAAGTATCAGGAGAGGCTAAAGGCCTGAAAATATTATCCGGAGTGACGTAAGTCATTGTAGGGGTGTGCACACGAGATTTGTCGGGAGAAACTACAACAAATGATTTTATATAATCATAACTGATTATTTTATATAATTATCTGCAAAGTGTTTTTACATGGTATTGGGAATGTACTGGACCCTTTTGGGTTGACTGTTATAAAATGTTTTGTTTTCAGGTACCAGTAATGGGAATGGGCAGGAGTGAGGAATATAAAATATTAGGATTAATATACTATGTATTGTTATCTTGTGTTTTATAATATTAGTATGATGTTTTATTTTGTTTTTGCCTTGTATTTCTATTATTAGGAATACGGCAGTACTGTCCTGTAAACTCGTTATTATCTTATAATAATAAATAAAGATGTAATATTTGGTTCGATCCTGGTACTGGCATGTACTCCCTCCGATTTCGAAAGATCCTCCTTGTTACTGTTACTACAGATACCAAGGAGGATCAATTTGTGTGGGGTTGGGGTGGGTAAAGTAGGAGAGAGAAAGGGGGTTAAGGAAAATAAACAAATAAAAAGGGGTTAAAGTAGGAGAGAGAAAGGGAGTAAAATTGAATTAATAGTGTAATGGTGGGCCATATGATAGGGACATGAGAGGGTAAAAAGGGGGAAAAATTTGCCAAATAATGAATAAAGTAAAAGAGGGAGGATCTTTTGGAAACGCACTTAAACGGAAAGAGGGAGGATCTTTAGGAACCGGAGGGAGTAATGTTCTGTTATTAGAAATATATAAATTACAGGGTGTTACAGTTTGGTATCAGAGCCACTTTTAAAAATAATATAATATTACAAATAAAAGTAAATGTAATAAAATATTAATAATTACATTAGTAACCTATTTGAGAGAAAGGGTTGGGGTATTTATAGTTTATTGCTTAATAATGTCATTACATGATATTTATCGTGTGTTTTTATCATTTTGGAATGGCATGACCAATAAGTCCACAAGACTAGCTATGGATCCTGATTATAGTGTTATGGATAATATTAATCGCTTAGCCAGATCTATTGATGAGTTTAATGTTCAATACCCAAAATGTGAATGACCATACCCTATCTACCTTTTGCTATAATGGAAACGCTTCCAATGAGTGCCCCATGGGACACTTTTAAAAATAAATATAGTGACTTACTGGTAAATGGATTTCCGAATTGGGAAAAGTACTTACTTTGGAATAGGGAGACCACGGTGGACTCCGACCTTTAATCAACTATCTGGAGAATTATTGGCCTTTGAAAGGGACCATATGGTGTTCACATCTGATGATGAGTCCGAATCATCTAAGAAAGGATTGCCCTTTAGAGAAAGATAGAATGACATATACGAAAGTAACTGCACCTAATTCCTACACCTCAAAACCTACGTATAAACATCAAGGTGGAGCTATCCAACATTAAAATCCAACCTCTAGTCGTGTGTTTATGATAAATCCACGAGAGGTCGAAAACTCAAGTGAAGTAGTTACGGGTAACATATCTATACACTCTTTCCTGATACATGTTTTATTTGATATTGGAGCATCCCATTCGTTTATATCCATTACCATGTCTAAAAATCTGCATTTGGATCCTAGTGAGTCAAATTTAGAATTTTGCATTAGCCTCCCTACAGGAAATATTATTCCGTGTCAAACTATATATAAAAATTGTCTTTTAAGCATATAGGGAAATATATTTCATGCTGACCTAATTCAATTTGACCTTAAGGGATTTGATTTTATCTTAGGAATGGATTGGATGAATAAACACCGTGCTATAGTAGACTGTCGAAAGCAATCTGTAACCTTAGTAAATTCTGAAGAAAGGATAGTCACATTTCAGAATAATAAGACAAAACCGAGAATCTAGAATCATTTCTTTTCTTCAAGCACAAAATGATGTTGAGACAAGGTTGTGAAGGATACCTTTGTGATGTTGTTAGTACTGAAAAATCTGAACCTAAAATCTCTGACATCCCTGTTGTTAGAAAATTCCAAGATGTCTTTCCTGAGGAAATTGTAGATATGCCCCCGCAAAGAGAAACTGATTTCACCATTGAATTAGTACCTGGGGTAGCACCTATCTCAAAAGCACCATATAGAATGGCACCTGCAGAATTAAAGGAATTGAAGATACAACTTGATGAGTTATTGGAATAAAAAGGATATATTAGACCGAGTCTATCACCATGGGGAGCACCTGTTTTATTTGTTAAGAAAAAAGATGGAACCCTAAGGTTATGTATAGACTATAGAGAACTTAACAAGATAACCATTAAAAATAAATATCCTTTGTCTCGTATTGATGACCTTTTTGACCAATTGCAAGGTGTGTCGGTATTTTCAAAGATAGACTTACGATCTGGATACCATCAATTAAGAATCAGACCTTTAGATATTCCAAAAACTGCTTTTAGAACGAGGTACGGACATTATGAGTTTCTTGTTATGCCTTTTGGTCTTACCAATGCCCCAGCTGTATTTATGGACCTTATGAATAGAGTTTTCAGACCTTATTTAGATCATTTTGTTATTGCGTTTATTGATGATATTTTAGTGTATTCCAAAGATAAGAAAGAGCACGAGGAACATTTGGGAATAGTTCTGGAAACTCTGAGAAAGAACCAGTTATTTGCAAAATTTAAAAAGTGTTAATTTTGGTTAGATAAAATAGCATTTCTAGAGCATGTTGTGTCTAGAGAAGGTGTGCAAGTAGATTCCCAGAAAGTTGAAGCAATCATTAATTGGTCTCGACCCACCAATGTGTCAGAATTACGAAGTTTCCTAGGCTTAGCAGGATATTACCGTCGATTTGTGGAAAACTTTTCCCGAATTGCTCAACCTATCATAAACCTCATAAGAAAAACTACAAAGTTTGAGTGGAGTGACAAGTGTGAAGTAGCATTCCAAGAACTGGAATTTCGTCTTACCACAGCTCCAATTCTTACTCTTCCTAGTGGTACCGAAGGTTTAGAAATATATAGTGATACCTCCAGACAAGGGTTGGGATGTGTGTTGATGCAACATGGGAAAGTGATAGCTTATGAATCTCGTTAGTTAAAACCTCACGAGCAGAATTACCCTACCCATGACCTTGAACTTGCCGCCATTATTTTTGCATTGAAAATTTGGAGACATTATCTATATGGGGTTAAGTGTAAAATTTACACAGATCATAAAAGCCTTAAATACATTTTCACCCAAAAAGATATAAACATGAGACAACGAAGGTGGTTAGAATTTATAAAGGATTATGAATTGGATATTCAATATCACCCTGGAAAGGCCAATGTGGTAGCCGATGCTCTTAGTCGGAAAAATTACGCTACCCTTAACTCACTTACCATTCAGCATGTTACCTAAAGAGAACTTCAAAGGTTAGAAATTGAGTTGATTGTAGGTGATATGGAAGGATATTTAGCAGCCTTAAAAATCAAACCAACCTTGAGTGAAGAAATTAAGGAGTTGCAGAAAACGGATCCACAATTAGAAAAGATTCATGAAATAGTGTTGATTGGGAAAGAAACTGGTTTTGTGATAGAAGAAGATGGACCACTTCGTTTTCAAGGACGATTGTGTGTACCGAATCAGATAGATTTAAAAAGGAGAATCATGAATGAAGCACATAATACCCTTTACTCTGTACATCCATGTGGAAATAAGATGTATAAAGATCTTTGTGGTATGTTTTGGTGGAGTAACATGAAGCAAGAAATTGCATAATTCGTTGCCAAATGTCTGACTTGCCAACAAGTAAAAATAGAACATCAGTGCCCTTCAGGACTTTTGCAGTCTTTGGATATACCCACTTGGAAATGGGAGTCAATAGCAATGGATTTTGTTATGGGGTTACCAACAACTCCTCATGGGATGAATTCTATATGGGTTATAGTGGATAGGCTTACAAAAAGTGCTCATTTCTTGGCAATTCATAATACTTGGGATCTTGAGCGATTAGCAAGAAAGTATGTTGAAGAGATTATTAGACTTCATGGAGTACCTAGCTCTATTGTGTCTGATCGAGATTCCAGTTATGTGTCTAAGTTTTGGCAAAAGTTACAGAATGCATTGGGTACACAACTGAACATTAGCACAACCTTTCACCCAGCTACAGATGGCCATACTGAGAGAACAATTCAAACTTTAGAAGACTTGTTACGAGCTTGTGTTTTAGAATTCAATGTTCATGGGAAAAGCATTTGCCATTAATAGAATTCTCATATAACAATAGTTACCATGCTAGCATTGATATGGCACCTTATGAAGCTCTATATGGACGAAAATGTAGAACCCCTTTATGTAAATCAGACCTGAAATAATACAAGAAACATCTGACAAGGTTCGAATCATTTAGGAGAAAATGAGAAATGCACAGAGTCGTCAGAAAAGTTATGTTGACCTTAAAAGAAGACATGTAGAATTTTTCGTGGGTGAGTTAGTATTTATAAAGGTTTCCCCTACCAGAGGAGTGGTGAGGTTTGGCAAAGCAAGAAAACTTCGTCCTAGATACATTGGGCCATTTGAGATTATCGAGAAAATTGGAAACGTCGCATACCGATTAGCACTCCCTAGTGAAATTTCTCGAATTCATGATGTGTTCCACGTTTCACTTTTACGTCGATATATACCAGACCCATCCCATGTCATTAATATACCCCCTGTTCGAATTGGAGAAGATTTGACTTATGAAGAGCAACATGTTCAAATTCTAGATCATAAAGATAAGGTACTACGCAACAAATTAATTCCATTAGTAAAGGTGTTATGGTCTAATCACGTCGAAACAGAAGCTACATGGGAAGTCGAACAAGATATGCGAGACAAGTACTCACACCTATTTTAAGGTAACTTTAATTTTCGAGGACGAAACTTCTTTTAAAGAGGGGATAATGTAATAACCAGGGAAAAAAATATTATTATAAATATGTTAGTAAGGGAGTGAAGGTTAAAGTATGATTATAAGATAACCTAGCCCCTAAAGATCTTATATACGTTATTTTGTCGTCTATATGATTATTTTAGGTGAAGTTATGTGTTTCCTTGGCTTTGTGCATTTGCTAAGGGCAAGTTATATGTGCATACATATATCATTTATATTAACATTATAGTTTATAAAGTACTTTAAGGGTCAAAGATTAATAAAATTATCAATTACTAGTTTATGAGCTTATAAATATATCTAGTAGGATTTTTAGTAAGTACTGCATAAACCTAGAATGCTCCTAACTTATAAACGGTTAAGCTAATGACGAACGTAATTTAGTTTTTGGAATCGTCACTAATGATTTTACTTAAGGACGGACAATCGCTACCCATTTAAAGACAATACGCAAAATACAATATTGGTAGGTTTCGAATTTAGTAAATTTGTGACACTTGGCCATAGCTAAAGGATTGTATGTTAATATGTGATAGCCATTTACGTGAACTAGTGATACAAGCTGCAACTTTGTAATAGTTGACTTTGCTAAATAATGCACTAGTGGAAAAAAACGGAAGGGCTGCGTTTTTGGCCAGCAGCCCTTTCCATAGCAGCCCTTCACTAAAAGTGAAGGGCTGCGGTTGAGGCTCAAAAACACAGCCCTTCCATATTGGAAGGGCTGCGGTTTTGAGCCTAAACCGCAACCCTTCTTTGTACAAAGGGCTGCGGTTTTGACCATAACCGCAGCCCTTTTGACCCAAAAAAATATACCAAGAACAGCCAGTCGAAATTACTTGTGATAAAAACTAAATCTAGACCAAACAAATGCAATTCGAGTATTCAACAACCATAAATCCATATATTAATCACAAATTCACAAGTCTCACAACCAAACTATGTAAATATTACCTAAAAAAACAAAAAAAAAAACAGATCCATGTCGTGACTGGCCCTTCGTTCTCAATTCACATCCATCAAACAACCAAACCAATTCTCCTCAGAAATAGAAATAGAAATAGAAATAATTACAGACCTAAAACACAAATAAGCAAGCGAAACAGAGGAATAGCTTATTCTCAGAGGACGAGGACGAGTAAGATTGTGCAAAAAAAAACCCCGTCAGGCGTCATCCCGTCTTCGAAGTTCGTTCGTTGATGTTCCTTCGAACTTTGAAGTTCCTCAGACCCCTTCGTTCGTTGAGGTTCCTTCGAACTTCGAAGTTCGTTCTAAATGGTTCGTCGTCGTCGCGGCTCCGGCAAATTCGCTGGCAAATGTTTGTGAGATGTGGTGATGGTGGTGGTGGAGGAGGAAGGGAAGGAGTGGAGGGAAGAGAGAGAATTTGATGGTGGACGTTGCCGAACAAGGGGAAGGAGTGGAGGGAAGAGAGAGAATTTGTGAGAGAAGGAGATTGTGTTGTGAGAAACCCTAGCTAGCCATCCCACATTTTATGCGCGTGATTTAATTCCATTTAAAATAAAAAAAAATAAAAAAAAAACCCATAAAGGGTTGCGGTTAGCCCTAAAACCGCAGCCCTTTATTACTTATAGGACTGCGGTTTTCGGCTAACCGCAGCCCTTCACTAAAAGGGCTGTGGTTTTTGGGCTAACCGCAGTCCTTCACTATTAAGGGCTGCGTTTTTCAAAAAACGTAACCCTTGCAGCGTTGCCCTTCCTTTTTTCTCCCCTAGTGATGTTTATCTCCACCAATTCTAAACCGACTTAAGCTCACCAAAATCAACTTGGTTTTCTCCTACCAAACATTATAAATACCAGCCATCACCCTATATTTTTGACAGGCCTCAACAGTACAGAAAAATAAAAATAAGAAAGATATAAAAAAAAGAGAGTGAGAGGTAGGTTGTGAGAAAAATATACGAAAAATTTGGTTAATTTTTACACCTTATTAAGGTACATTCTTGAATACCCCTTCTTAATGTTGTTTTACTACAATGTATTGTTATATCAACCTTTTTAGATAAACTATTAGTAATAGTTTTGCCTTAATAGTAAAGGTATATTGTGATTTGCAAATAACGTGTTTATAATGCAAATGGTATTTGTCACATTATGATTTCTATACAAGGTGATTCTAAAAATACTATCATATGTGGTAATAATGATGTTATATAAAGATGTTACTATGATACAATAAAATGGAGGTTCATGGTGGAGGAAAGATGTTATTATAAAATGGAGGTTCGTGGTGGAGGAATGATGTTATTATAAAGTGGAGGTTCGTGGTGGAGGAAATATGTTATAATAAAATGAAATGGAGGTTTGTGTTGGACGAAGGAATGATATATATATATGGAGTGACGTACGTCATTGTAGGGGTGTGCACACGGAAGTATCAGGAGAGGCTAAGGGCCTGAAAATATTATCCGGAGTGACGTACGTCATTGTAGGGGTGTGCACACGAGATTTGTCGGGATAAATAACAACAAATGATTTTATATAATCATAACTGATTATTTTATATAATTATCTGCAAAGTGTTTTTACATGGTATTGGGAATGTATTGGACCCTTTTGGGTTGATTTGTTATAAAATGTTTTGTTTTCGGGTACCGATAATGGGAATGGGCATGAGTAAGGAATATAAAATGTTAGGATTAATATACTATGTATTGTTATCTTGTGTTATATAATATTAGTATCATGTTTTATTTAGTTTTCGCCTTGTATTTCTATTATTAGGAATACGGCAGTAATGTCCTGTAAACTCGTTATTATCTTATAATAATAAATAAAGACGTAATATTTGGTTCGATCCTAGTACTGGCATGTAATGTTCTGTTATTAGAATTATATAAATTACAGGGCGTTACAACATGGCTCATGGCTGCACATGGTGTCGTCGTTTGATACATTAGTATATTAGTTGTTACATTCACCGTAACTAATCCATTAGGCTGGCTGCACATGGTGTTGTCGTTTGATACATTAGTATGTTACTTATTACATTCCTGTCCATTAGCATGAAAGACATTTATGTCCTGCAATAAGAGGTGGAGATGGGAGGTGAAACAAAGGTAGCGTAGTTATGTAAAAAAATTCACATTGTGGCTGGTTTAGATATATTTTAAGAGCACCCCAACTCAAATTTCACATCATGGATTTGTTGTTCCTCGGTTCATGTAACTCCTTTCAATTATATCCTTTCTTATGTATCGGGGAAAGAAGGAAGGAACATAAGAAACGTTGTATTGGTTCATTGGTTGTGATGGATATTGGGAGGCATGGAAAGATTAAGAAGAAGATCCATATATATCTATGTGTGTATGTATATATGTTAGCATGTTTTCTTGTGACATTCACATTTATATTTGTTTGTCTGGTAATTTTGATCTCTTTTACCTACTAATATGTTAAATTACCTTCTGAAGCTATGAACGCCAAGTTGCTGAGATTTTCGAGTTTGTGAAGAAAAACAAAGAACTTCAACCTCCTCTAGATGGTGAACAAGGTGGCAAGCCACAAGTTCTGCTTCCCAAGAAGGATGAAATGTGGTTCCCCCATCAGCTAATCTCTCTCCAATCAGTCATACTGATCTTATAACGAGTCGTGACTTTGAGGTACTAGTTTTGTGTAGTTTGAAAGCCTTTAGCTGATACTGCTTTCTACTTGTTTAAAGATTGTTCTAACCATTAGGTTTTGTGTCGAAAAGATGTAGATAGGGTTGTTTTGGCCATGGATGATGTGTTGTATTCTGGTGTTTAGATGGATGTTTAGTTTTAGACAAAAGATTGTTTATCTGCTTTTCTATTTAAGCATTGTTAATAGTAGATGATTTGGTTCTAGTCATTTCTGTATATTGTAGAAATGCAACTTACGTTCTGCACGTCGTGGTCAAAATTGTTGTTTCTTCATGGACTGCTTTGATGCACGTAGCTCTTTGTATGCAAAAATCATGCTCTTGGCTATAAGTTGCGCTCTTCTCATTATACTGATTTTTTCTCCTACCATATTACAATCTTCTTTTTATAATGTGTGTGAATGTTGTCATTGGACTTTTTTTGTTTTTTTAGCACGATGATATCTTACTATACGAGCATGTTAGCTTCTTGATGCCTTCATGTAATTTATAAAATATGGAAAATGGAAAATAGATTCCTATGATTTTCCCTCCAGTTTCTATTTCATAAATATGGCAAATAAGATAGGTTGTAATCAATTATGCAAGTTTGACAGAGGTATGAGTGGTAAATGATAAGGCTGAGTATATGTTTATCTCTTCTTAACTCTGTCAAACAGCAGGTTCATGGCACCTATCTCTTATTGTTAATGTGCTTGTCGTTGATATTGTTGTGGCTCTTGTTGCTGTTGTTGTTGTTGTTGCTGAAATTCGTAGGTCCAAATATTTCCCTTTGTGAGTCATTGATTGATACCCTTATTATAATGCTCAATCTGCTTGTTGCAATTGTCTGCAGCTTCGGAATTGCTGAAACTATACTCTCAAGGATGTTCTTGAAAATAAAAATGCAAGTGACATGCCAGAGGATTTATTAAAGGAAAAGGAGATTCAGCGGAATCGTGTGAAGAGTTTAGTCAGGAGGAAAAGACTGTTTGAGGCAGCAAAGTTGGTGACAATTGAAGATACGAAGTCATGGAGTCAAGAAAAGAACAGAGTCTGTTGGGGTCTTATATTGTTAATCTTGTATTGTAATTTGGCTTTTTAAAGAACAGAGGCTTTTTAATTTTACAATTGAAGATACGAAGTTTTGTATTGTTAATTGTGTGAAGAGTTGTGCTTGATAGGTCATCACATACATTTAGCATATACAAATTTTATACTGCTTCAGATGGCAGCTACATTATTTTAAAAATTTGCACTATCATCAACTGATCCGGTTCATGCTAAAAACCGGATCAGTAAGTGTGGTCTGATTTTTTTAATCAAATGTACACCTAACTGATCCGGTTATAGCTGAAAACCGGATATGTTAGCTACATTAATAGATCCGGTTTATCTGATCTGGTTTACAACCGAATCAGTTGAGTTTCCTTAACCGCTGCTATGCCACCCGATCCGGTCCATTTCCGGATCAGTTAAGCGTATTTTGACCGGATCTGTTGGCCTTTTATCTATTAGTGTAAATATCCAAGAAAAATATTATGTAGTGCATGAATTTTCTGCTTATAACACGATTCTAGGTACACCAAGGATACGTAAGATCAAAGCAGTGCCATCAACGTTATATCAGATGGTGAAGTTCACAACATAGTGGGGAGTTCGAGAAATCAAAGGCGATCAAAGGTTGGCTAAAGAATGCTATATAGAGGCCTTGAAATCAGCACAAGGTCAAACATCGTCGACGTAGCAATTACAGTGCGGTCAGGTGATGGGAGCAAGGAAAGAATTATTCGAGACAGAGGACGTCATCTTAGACCCATTGCAACTAGACAAGGTGGTTATGATCTGGAAATGCTTAATCCCAGAGGTACATGTTGCATTAGTTGAATTTTTGAAAAGTCACATTGATTGTTTTGCTTGGAGTCATGAGGACATGGTTGGCATCAATCCTGAAGTCATTACGCATAGGCTGGGCATAGACCCAAAGTACAAACCAATAAAACAGATGCATAGGAAGTTTGCTTTAGAGAGGAAAAAGGTGAATAATGAAGAAATCAATAATCTTCTAGAAACTAAAAAGATTAGAGAAGTTAGATATCCAGATTGGTCGTCAAATGTCGTGGTGGTTTCCAAGAAGAATGGGAAATGGAGAGTGTGAGTGGACTTTACTGATTTAAACAAGGCATGTTCAAAAGACCCGTTTCCACTACCACGTATAGATGCACTAGTCGATGCTACAACTGGACATCATACAGTGACCTTTTTGGACGCCTTTAGTGGTTATCATCAAATCCAGATGCACCCAGATGATCAAGAGAAGACAACCTTCATCACTGAAAGACAAGTCTACTGTTATAAAGTCATGCCATTCGGGCTTAAGAATGCGGGGGAAACCTATCAAAGGTTGGTCAATATGATGTTCACAGACTTGATTGGGGAGACTATGGAAGTATACATTGATGATATGATAGTTGAATCGCAGAAGAATGAAGATCACATAGAACAGTAAAAGAAGACATTCGACATCCTCAGAGAATATCAGATGAAGTTGAATCCAACAAAGTGTACACTAGTAAAACCTTATATGTCACTTAGTAACAGATCCGATTTTTACAAAATCGGATCCGAAAATTTGCAAAAAATTAGGAGGGAAAGCTGGACGAAGAAACGGATCCGGTCCTTTAGTGAACCGGATCAGTTAACAGAATATGGATCTGATTTTCTGCTAACTGATCCGGTTCACTAAACCGGATCAGTTTGGGCTTCTTCGCTATATAACACGCTGCCCACCAACCCAGCATAAACCCTAAACTCTCATATCCCCCCACTCCTCTCTCACTCCCTCACACGCCTCTCACCCCACCCCCCTTTCAAACCCTAAACCTCTCTCTCTCTCTCATCCCCCATTCCCCCCACTCCTCTCTCTCTCTCATCCCTCCACTCCTCTCTCATCCTCTCAGCCGTCAACTCTCTTCTTTCTCATCCGTTGGTAGCCGCTCGCCACTCCCCACTCCCCACTCTCAGCTTTTGTCTTCTCTCTCATCGGTGATGCTCCTCGCTCTTTTCTCTCTCGTCGGTGATTCTCCTCGGTGATGCTCCTCGCGAGTCCCCTTCTCTCATCGTTGCCATCATCATCGTCGATGATGCTCTGTTCTCGTCGTTTATCATACCAAACGGCCACAATCAGTTCTCGTCGATGATTCTCCATTTATTTCATTTTGTAATTAGGGTTTTCAATTATTTTCGCCTTTTGGAATTAGGGTTTCGTTCATTTTGGTTTTTGAAGATAAAGGGTTTCGATTCATTTTCGTTTTTTTAGTTAGGGTTTCGTCTGTTTTTTAGTTAGGGTTTCGTTTGTTTTTCTTCCTTTTTATTTTTCGATGCATTGAACATATTTTTTTTTCTTCCTTTTTATTCTGTCCCTTGTAAAGTTGTAATATGTTTGGATAAAAATCAAAAGCTGTTGTAATTTCAATTGTTTTAATGCTTTGTTCAATGTTCTGTTCTCGTTTTTTTTCTTCCTTTCTATTGTTTTAATTTCTATTAACTTCGTTTGCTCTGTTATGTGTTTGGCTGCAATTGTATAAAATACAATTCCATCAATTCGTATGTTATAAACCATCTGTGTGTGTTTGGCTACATTTGTGTAAAAAAGGATTTCTTTCTCTTATTTCATATAACCATCGGTTCGTTTGTTGTATAAATCCATCAATCGTATTATAATTTATCAAAACGTATTGTTCGCTGTAATTGAGTCATTGTTGTGCACCAAGTAATTTGTTGTTATTAACTATTGATTTTGTATCGATTAATAATGAAAAAATTCAAAAAAAAAATTTGGTTTTTGGGGAGTCAACTGATCCGGTTTTGGGTGAAAACCGGATCAGTTAATCAAGTTAATTGATCCGGTTTTCACCCAAAATCGGATCAGCTAGTGATAAACTGATCCGGTTTTGGACCGGATCAGTTAGTCACTAGAAGTTGTTGCGGGCCCAGCGGATCCGGACCAAAACCGGATCTGTAAGCCCGATTTTGACCGGATCCGATGGGCTTTTTTCCACTAGTGACTTTTGGCGTATCAGCAGGAAAGTTTTTTGGCTATTTGGTAACAGAAAGAGGAATATAGGTAAGTTCTGAGGAGATTAATGCGATTCTGGACTTGGAATCCCCAAAATGTGTGTAAGACGTTCAAAAACTAACAGGTAAGGTAGCTGCTTTAAATCGCTTTATCTCCAAGTCTTCTGAGAAATGTAGGTTGTTCTATGACGTGTTGAAAAAGAATCAGAAGTTCGAGTGGACAACAGACCATGAGGAAGTTGTACGTCAATTAAAGAAATATTTGACGACCCCTCCAATGCGTATCTTGCCATCTCAAGATCATGTTGTAAGTGCAGTCCTAACCAGGGAACAAGACAGTGCATAAAAGCCGATATATTATGTAAGTAAGTCCTTAACTGGACCACATGTAAGGTATTCCATTCTAGAAAAATTGGTATATTCGTTAGTAGCAGCAGCAACAAAATTGCGTCCTTACTTTAAATCCCATACTATTTGTGTAATACCCCTCATGATTGCTTTAAAGGGATTTAGCAGGCTACTCATTCCAACAAGATGCATCTTTCTTTTAGGGAGCTTATTTCCTTAGTTACTCCACAGTTAAGCGTGCTTGGCTGGGAGTAGTCCAGGGATGGGTGACCTCCTGGGAAGTTTCTCAGGGTGCGCATGAGTGAGGACAAAATGCGCCGGAAGAACTTGTGTTGGTTATTGAGGACAGTTGTTGGCCCTGGATGCGCATTGGTGACGATATACTCGACTCCGTATGGGTCGGGGTGTTACAGTTTGATGACGGTTGATAGGAACACATTAGAGTTAACCCATGACTTGGATGTGGTAGAGGAACTTCATGATACGGCAAGGATAGGGATGAAGGTGAATCGGCAAAATGTAGCTAAGAATTACAACAAGAATGTGAAGGCAAAATTCTTTAAGGTTGGAGATTGGGTGATCGACGAACCTTTGGAAAAGAAGCGACGGGTAAATTCAGTCCTAACTAGGAAGGTCCATAGCGCATAGTCAAGGTCGCTGGTCAAGGTGCTTAGAGGTTGGAAGACGTTGAAGGACGACCCTATACCTAGAGCATGGAACATCATCAACCTCAGGCAGTATTACTATTAAGTTAACAGCAAGTGACGCCATGTATCGAGACTAGTAAAAAAAATGTTCAGTGGAATCATCAATATTTTTGTGCAATATTCTTTCATAATATTCTTTCTTACATCGTACTTGGTACATGTCTATCATACATAAGGCGGCACAAAACGTAAGATGTCGTAACATCACAAGTATAGTGAAAACTTTGCGGTTGTTTAACAAAATGCAAAAGTTTTCATGCATGCATGTTTTATAGAAGCTTTGCCAAGAACAACAGCGTACATACAGCAGGTAAACAATAGTTTGACCTCATCAGAGGTAGATTTCAAACACACACAGCATAAACATTCGAAAATTCACACCCAAACATTTTTCAACAAAAGCAAACCTAGAAAATTGTAAATTGTTCTTACATTCAAACTTCCCTTTGGAATGCTACCAAAGGGGAAACCCAAAAGATGTTTAAAATAACAAGTCCGACAGATAAAGTAATATAAAAAGCCTTGAGCGGCAGAAGACATCTTCCCATCTCCCTTATCCTCAGACTTCTCAGCATCCTCCGGCTCCTCGAAGGAGAAGTCAACTTCAGCACCACGTGGAGACATAGGGAGGAAGTCTTCTTCCCATACCTTGATGTCCTCATCAGGGTTCCAATTGGAGGTATTCCCAGCTCGAAACTCCTTCATCATCTCACTCCTAGTTTTGAAGGTATAGTACCAGCCGCATCCAGGACCTCTATCTTCTTCTTCTTCCCATAAAGAGCTAGCTTCATGTTCCTATCTTTGAGCTTAGAAATTAGTGTAGCGTTAGCGGCCATCTTCTCCTTCAACTTATTTTCGTACTGCCTAAAAATCTCCAATTGCTTCTCAACAGCAGCAACATGATTCTTGACAACTAGCATGCCTTGAATACTCTAGGGAGAAGCAAGTGTGGAATGGTAAGCAGAATGGAAAAAACATTGCAAACACAAGAAGACAAAAGACTGCAACAAAACCTGAACATTGTAGGCAGCAGACTCCGCCAAGATGTCAACAGCTTTGAAGTTCTTCAAATATGACTCTGCAGCAGGAAAGAGGAATTAACCAATGGGAGGGTTGATGGAAGTTGTACCGTCCTTGAAATTGCAGAAGTCAGCTGGTAGGGCCAAGGACATTGATTTTTTTTGGATCAGGAGGAGGAAGCGTCTGGATCGGGACAGGCGGTTTGGTGACAGAAGCAGTGGAATGGAGCCAGAAGAGGAAGTCTTCCTTAAATTAGCATGACGACATAAGTCGTCAACGGAAGGAACGCGATCAACAGAGGATTTGTTTCCTGAGAAGTTGTAACTAGTAAGTAAAGGTAAAGTAATTGAAGAAGACAAGATTAAAACGACAGCAAAATTACCTAAAGACATATTCAAGTCACTTTCAGTATTTCCACTACTATCTTATTCGCTATCAACTTCGACAGGGTCACTCTCAGCCCCAGTCTCAACCCCTGTGTCGACTCTGGGAAACTGAAGTCTTCTCTTGGTTGTAACCTTTATGTTCAACAAAATATATTTAAGATGCCCGTGTGTGAGTTATATTTTGATATTGTATATCGTTTATAGTCATGGCCATTGTTATAGATGCATTTATATGAGTTGAGTTCTGAATTGTTATTGAATAGTTACAAAAGAGTGATTTTGTTCAGTTATTGGAATTGTTTGGAAATACTATGTTTCTTGAGATATGATTTGAGTATGATAATGGAAAAAGGATTTCGTATTTGTTTTAGCTGGCTTAGCTTATGAACTGAGATAAAAAGTGGCAAGCTACAGGTGGAGAAAAATGATTCTGATATAAGTTCGGTTAAGACCAGAAAAGGTCGAATATTCTGTTATGTTATGTTACGTTATATTCTGTCAAAACTTGTACTTGCCAGCGTTTTGTGTTAAGTGATTGAGCTATGGCAGTGATATATTTTAATGGATGAATTCTTTTCCGAACAATTACCAAGTTTGTTTATGATATGAAAAACGTTTGCAAACTAAAAACCGTTTTGACGGGCTGAAGTAAAGTTACTGAGCTTTCCGCTCATTGTAGTTTTGTTTTTGTTTTGCATTCTCTTCTGTAATATGCAGGTTTGAGTTGGAAGCTCAAACTGGATCTTAAGCGAGAGTTTAGTTATTAAGTTCTAATCAGATTAACGATTCAGAAGTTGTATTTAGAGTATGAAATTGTTAAAATAAAAGTACTTATTTGAGAATAAAATCTGCTATAGTTTTGGGTATTCTGTAATATGATATTTGGTTTTGAAGCTCTTGTATTGTGGGCCCTGACCCACAAGTCCAGGATCGTGTAAAAGGTTATGTTTAGTGACTCTTAAGTATGATTAGCTAGCAGCTCGGAAGTGCGGGCTTTTGCGGAACGAGTAGATCTCGTTCAGGGCTTGGAGGAAGACGTGGTGGCGGAAAGAGATAGTTATAAGGGACATCTCTTGTTAGTAATTATCGCAAGGGACGCTAGCCTGAAATCTTTCAGGTTCACGAACATCGTCCTCTCTGATTCTGGGAGTTGAAGAATAGCCTCGGAACGCTCAACAAAATTAGGGCCTTCGGACAGGATGAGATCTTCAGCACCTGTCAATAGAAAACAAGTAAGTCCAGTTAATAAAGAAAAGAAGATGAAGGGAAAGGCGACAAAAACTACCTTTGACCCAATTTTCAAGGAAAAGATCAGCGTCATCCCCTAAAGAAGCCTTCTTTACAAAGAAAAACCTTTTCAATTATCAAACCACTTAAAAGATCCGGGAATCATTTAAAATAAAACATTCGTATGCTGAATCAATTTACTTATGTCAGACAATTCTTATGGTCATGCCTCTTCTTCATGACTTTATATATTCTAATCATCTATAAGATGGGAGGGAATCAGCAGAATTCTATCATACCTTCAGCTTCTTCCCCTAGTAGTAGTAGTACGCCTCTGGGGATCCTGAAAAGGAGGGCGCTCGTCTAGTAAAAGCACAAGCGGGAGCCAGGGGGAAGGCCTTCAGGCCGCTGGTGGAACTCCCAGGGAATGGCTTTCCTCCCTGAGTAAGAGGGGGAGGACTTGATGTGACTACTATTAGACCTCTGACCCGAAAATACTCTACAATCATTATGAGCGGGTAAACGTTTCCTTCCCTTTCTGCGGAGTGGTCGGCCTAAAAAGCAGTCTTCCTACCATACCGAAATGCCCATTCTCTAGTGCAGGAAGGGTTCATCCGTTGAGGAGAGTGACGGATACCCCTTCCTTCCGAAGAATAGCGGGTAGGTCCCACTTCTTATTTTTAAATTATGAAGAAGTCGCTTCAATCTTTTTTTTCATTCATTGATGTAGCGCTTCCCACCTTAGGACATATCTTCACTACAAGAAAAAAGAGTTTGGGCAACGAAAATTATCGTCACCCAAGACACTATTATCGTCGCACAAAGTGTATGGCGACGAAAGTTGAGTCATCGGGACGTCGTTGCCTAAGGCCCGTCGCCCAAACGGTTTTGTGCTACGCATCACTTTTGTGTCGCCCAAAGCCCTTTTGTACAACCAATCTTGGGCATTTATAACAACGAGAATTTCGTTGCACATACCCTGTTTAGGCTACATCAAAAACTATTCGTTGCCTTTTCACTTGTTTCGACACTAATACTGGATTATGGGCTTCGAGTAGAGGATTCGTGGCCCAAACGCGAGTATGTGCAACGGAATGCACTTTGTCGCCAAAAAGGTGTAGCATGGGCAACGAATTTACTTCTCGTTGCCCAAATAAACTTTTGTCGTTGCCCAAACTCTTTTTTCTTGGTTGCAACCAACCCCTGTCATTTGATTTGTCTAGATTCACAATCAAATTTTGTCTACCCTCGCGAGGAGATATACTAATTCTACCAACAACATAAGTCTTATACTCATAACAAAACCCTAAATCGTCAAATTCAAAAACCAACCCAAAGTTCTTTTTATTTTCAAGCAACACTTCTAAAGTGATAAGAAGCCTCCAAACGTGAGGCATCAATTGACATGCAGGGATGTCGGAGGAAAGATTGAGTAAGAGGACCAAAAGGAAAAACATGGCCAATTTTAAATGGGTGCTCATATAAGCAAACCCAACCATCACAAATGGAGCCGGCCCTAATTTCAGAATTAGGAATGAGGATTTCAGCACTGTCTGGAAGACCGCACTTGTCCTTAATGGATTCTGGGTCACTTAATGTGCTCGGTGGCCTGTTTTGTCATCTAGAATTTTTTGGTAGGTGAAAGAAGGAATCGCAGAAGGGGTATTCTTACTTTTCGCCATTGAAGAAACAGTGGAAGAAGGAATAGCAGAGAGAGGAAAAAGTGGAAAATTACCTTGGGGTAACAAGAGTGAAGCGGTTGAAGTTCAATTGATGGAAGTGGCACTCAGTTATAAAGTGATGGGGCGGTTGGAGAGAAGTTGCAGCGAGTTGGCAGTTGCGTTGAGGAATACGAAGCGGTTTTTGAAATTATTACTCAACTTCCTCCATATTTGAGTAATAATTTCTGGGGCAATTGTTGAGCCGAAAAATTGAGCGGAAAAATGGGCCCAAAGCTTTTGTGTTGAAGTCAAGCTTAAAAGGCCAACGTACCAACAAGTTCGGTAAAGGAAGGACCTGAAAGAAGACACCAACGGTAGAAGATGTGAAACTAAGAACAATTATACGCATTAGTAAATAAGGGTAGTTTTGAGGGGGATTTATGTGAAGATAACAGCTAGATAGATAGACGTTACACATTGTATGCATGTATAAAAGACAATGAGATAAAGATAAGACATGTACATCATTATTCTCCTTTTACAATCATAAGAATTATAAATTCTACATTCTCCTACATACACTCTTGATTTGGTTAGAGTTCTCATACTAAACTTTAATTGTTAGTCTTTAGCTTAAATTTGGTTAAACAGTGGAGGCGTTTGAAAGAAACGCCTAACTATAGGTGGATGCATTTGAAACAAACGCCTAACCCTAGGTGGCGGCATTTGAAATAGGTGGAGGTGTTTGTTGGTGTTGCCTCACCAATGTAAGGTAATTTATCCCACGTTCATTGGTTAGGAAATCTCCAACAATGAATTTGATGAGACTACTTTTTTTAAAAAAAATTATTTACAAATATACGTATATTCACATTTCATGTGGTAAAACTTGCACATGCAGCCTGATTATAACTCGTTAAATCATTTTTTTTAAAAATTCATTAGATCCATGAATAGAGCTGGCAAAAGTGACTCGACCAAATACTCGAATGGAACCCGAAAGTGGCAACCTGAAATTGACCCTCGACTCGGAATGACTCAAATCGACCCTGAATCGTCTCGAATCAGGAAAACCCAAAACTGACCTTACTTAAATTAACCCAAACTATACCATCAAGTACGAATCCCACTATAAAGTAAACTAAATTTTACTTTTTTTGTGATTCTCTATTAGTTACTTTAATATTATCTTGTATCTGTTATTTCTAAGTATTAACTTATAATATTTTACCTTTTGTTAAGATTTTATAGTTTTTAATTATATATTCGAATCAAATATTGACTTGACTTGACTTGAAACATACCCGATTCGAACCCAACCTGCTTGCATAGATCCGGAAAAAACCCAGTCGATCAGATCTGAATCTGACCCCGCCCATACTCGGCTCGAACTACCTTTTACCACCTATATTCGTGAGGATGTTGGCCTCACACAACTTGTTATATGTGTATCAAATTTGTGGGTAGCCGGATGGTTCTTTCGAACACGTAGAATACGTTTTTCTATAATTTTACCGACCCACTACGCTCAATAGGGTTCATGGTAAACACCTATGAGATACGAAGAAGAAGACCATAGAGGTTGGTTGATGAGAAACTCTATGGGATACGAAGAAGAAGACTATAGAGGTTGGTTGATGACAAACTCTATGCACTACAAATGTTTGAAGGTTATTTAAATCTAGAGTAACTTCTTCAAATGCAAGTATGAGATTGATGTAAATTAATTCTCTACATGTGACATCCTACAATATATAACATAGTAAAAATACAGAAGAAATGGCCGAAACAAAGCATTGATTCACACCAAAAAGCACAAAACAAAACAACACAAATTCGCGCCCAGGCAGAATGGTGCGGGTGCACCAAGACTAAAGTGCGGGAGCACTTTTGCTTCTATCTCCCATTTTGTTCCACGGAGATTTTGGTGCCGGCACAGCTATACCATGGCGCAAGCGCACCAAATACACTGCCCGAAGTTCTCTATTTCTTATAATACCATGTTACACTCAAATCTGCACAACTCCTAGTGCAATATCATCACATATATATATCTAACGAACACATTTAACTATAAATGTTCCAACACAACCTGTATCATGTTATTCATGTATATCATAAAAGAGTTTCCAGGATATTTGTAAATGTTTTTGTTATGGCTATAACTCTAAGAGATTAAGAAAATTAGGATGTACACGTGGATCAGGTGCTTGAAAGTAAAGGAACAGCTAACAGGATCCCTACTTCCAAACACCACACTTAGCAAGATTCAAACTCAAGACCTCAAGAATCTAAGGTAAAAGTCTTATCAGGTGACCAAGTAATAATTTGTTGTATAAAAAACACTAACCTAGTATAATATAAACTACATAAGATTTTCCATTTACCACCTTACTATGGCATATCGTACATCTGATAGAATATCTAGAATTTTTTTATAATGTTGTATTTTTGTAAATAATGTTATTGTATTATTTCCTCCATTTCCTAAGTTCCTATTTACTATAGCAAAAGATAATAAGGCAGGGAAGAAAGATGGGGTGTGAAAGTGGGTCCAATTCATTTATTTAAATAGAAAATGGTAGTGTGAAAAAAGAACAAATCATTACCAAATAGAGAATAAAGTAAAAGTAGGAAGATAGTTTGTAAACGGACTTGAACAAATTGTAGGAAATTTTTTAGGAAACAAAGGGAGTACATAAGTACGAATGCTAACAACATTGTTTAGCTTAATCATAGATGTTTGTATCACACCTAGACCTATCCAACGGATTGGATGGGCCGGGTTATGTCAATACGCGCGGGTCGAGTTAATTATAGGATCAAAATACGGGTTAATAACACCTTTTTATTAAAAAAAATTATTTTTCATAAAAATGAGTTTCTCCTCAATAAAATTATAATTTCATCTTTAGTATGATACAACGATTAAATTAGTAACATATATATGAGTTGATTTAGACAACTGGTAAAATTTAGATCAATAATATAATAGTACTATTACTATAAACGATGTTGTATCATAACAAATCAAAAATATTGAAGTTGATGTGAAAGTAAACATGTATTTCACGTAAGTAATGTAATTATATTTGATTATTTATTAATCATATCTTTTAGAATATTATATTTTACATTTATTGGTTCGGGTCGGGTCCAATCCTCACCCTAATTCAAAATTTTAGGGTTCAATGGGTCATTTTAGTTTTCGGGTCAAAAAATCTTGTTCAAAATCTAAGAAAATCGAGTAGCGTTATGTCCGGTTATTAGGTTATGTCATTTTTTAACATGTCTAATCAAATAATATACTTTGGGGGTGGGGACCTCTTACCCTTCTCCTTACTCATGGGGAGGCTTCTAGGGTATTTGGTTCAGATTTACTCATGAGAGGTTTCGGTCCAATATAACACTTTATATTATCATCCAAAAAAATAATTAAAAAAAAAGGATGATTTACTAAAAATAATAAGAATTGCTAATATTTTGAACTAGATTCCTTATTGTTCATTAAAAATCGATTTCCACTTTTGATTTCCCTCTACTTTGTACTAGAAATATTAAGAGATGGAGTAAGAGATGAAGGCGATGAGAAAATGAATGCAATATTTTCTTTGTTTCAATAGGGAAAATCATTCTTACTATCAATAAATTTATTTTCGTAACCCTAAGGTACATTTTCATCTCTTCAAGCCTTGATCAGGCCATTAGATCCACTAGAATTTTAAAATACCTCTTAACAATAAAGTATAAACAATCTCAACCATTGATGAACATCTAGGTTCAAAATTCTTGTCATCCACACACACACTATTCTCTCTACTCTTAGACTCCCAACCCCCCCCCCCCAAACTGCTTTCTCACCTTCATTGCCGACCAAGTAGCAAACCCCAACGCCAAGACCATTGCTACTTGCTGCACGGCACAGACCAACACCCACCACAAAACAGTCCAAATCTCATATTATGCTGCCAATCAGAAACATGACAAATGTAGTTTCCTTTAAAAAGGTATTTCCCTCCACCAGCAAGCCTAAGGAAACTCCTATGTTTCACTTTTTGATGATTATCTGCCTTCTTTTTCAGCTCAGTTAAAGAATTAATTGTCCACCTTTTTGAAAATCAATAAAATGCATTCCATTTGGAAATTTAGCATTTTGTCAATCATCAAAAGGACTCTCGTGAAGGCTGGTGTTAGCATTACACTAAATTATAATCATGTAAAAGTTTTACTTAATCTACCAAACAGGAGAAAAAAAGGAACCAAAAGTGTGTTCAAACAACCACGTGAAAGCAACAGGAAGAAAAGGCAGATGAAAATAATTGAAAGCAGCTGGTTATGGCCACACCTCACTTCAAATACCTGTACCCCTGCTAATTTCAGCTGTATTACAGCTGAAAAAAAGTTAAAATAATTCAAAGTTAAGGTTTCTAGAGTTCAGAAACCTTTAGAAAGCACAAGAAATAATCAAAATAAGGCCATCACAGACCATGCCTCGTGGGATCATCATCATCTTAACTCCATTTCTGTACTGTTTAAATTAACCATTATTTACACCTTAGAATTAGATTAAATCAAAATAGCAAATCACCCAGAAGGATTGCAAAAACCATCGAATAATTATAAACACAACCAATAACACAATTTGTCAAAACTCTGTAGAATTCCTGCATGATTGGCCTGCTTGTCGAGTTATGGTTCGACTTGGGAATCCGAACTCGAGCACCTTCTCCCAATCTACTTCTTCCTCCTCTTCTTCCTTTGCTTTTAACAACTCCAAAACCCGTCTTGCCTTCTCCTTTGCCCGTTCCCGACTGTTCCGTTCTGTTACATCCTTAAGCACTTCCATTGCCCCAGCTGCCTTAGCCAATCCTCGGAATCTCAAACCTCCACCATGACTCAACGCATAAAGTACGGCAACACAGCTCTCTTGAGTTGATTCAGAGTCAAACTCTCCTTTCTTAAGCAACTCTACCAAAAACACCACTGCACCAGCGTCTAGCATAGCAGCCCTCCCCTCGTTACATGCCCCCAAGTTGCATAATATTAGCAAGGCCTGTCCTGGCATTTGATCCGACTTGACCATGCCTAGTAGTAATTGGACTGACCCAAGTTTAACCAGTTTTATCCTGTTGCTCTGAACTAATGAAAGATGGTACAAAGCCAATGCAGCGTCATGCCTGGCTCGTTCACTTTCTGATCTCATCATCATGTGGACTAACGGCTGTAATGCACCGAGAACTCCTATAGCAGTTTTGCTCCCATCATCAAGAGCTAAGCTGAAGAGTGCACCGCATGCATGTTCCTGAGCCTCGGGGAATTTCCCCCTTAAGACATCAATTAGAGGGGGAACAAATCCTGCCCGTACAATCTTTACTTTGTTCACCTTTTCTAGGGATAAGTTGACCAATGCTGCTACAGAGTTCACCTAAAATAATCCATTTAAGAGGAAATTTAACATCATAAAGCCAAACAGGGGTTTGTTTTGCAATAATAACTGCATTCATGCTCATGTTACTAGATTAGCTGTATTTGTTCAAAGATTTGACCGATTCGCGAAGAATGCTAATCATACCCATGCATTTGGAAAGATAAGGACAGAAGACAGAAGTTTTGTTTCTATTATACCTACCCAGAGTACCCACGACTGAACCTTAAAATTGGTTTTAGATCTTTTACTCAAATAGCTATTGTGACAAAAATAATTCCAAGAATGACTATATTGTGTTTTTATTCTCATAATAACTACATATAATTTATCTCATCTATACCATACAAGTTCCACCCCAAATCCACCTCTCTTTCTCTGTCTCTTCTTGCTCGAAAAGCACAAGCAACCTAAGATTAACCCCTTTATCTCAAACTTATAAGTTATAACAGTTGCACTTACACACTTGCATTGAAATAGAAGCTGACAATGTTGTTGAAGTAGCTTGGGATCTCAAGGCTATTTATTAAGTTCACCATGAAGCAGATATCCCCAAACATCAACACCCAAGCACACCTTATTGGCTTATAGCCGTAATAGGATCTCTCTAACCAGATATTAGGTATGAATCTTGACAAAACGGGAAAAAAATCGTTTTCGGACTCCCCTGCTCTTCTTCAATGTAGGATAACTCCCATTAGTCACAGTCACATCCAACACAACACATAGATAGGACCCAATATCACTCAACCAATCAACAAAAGAAATATCAAGTACTCTCCCACTCAAAACTATATTCGCAAAGACGCAAACATTATTATGATTTTTATCAACATTCTAATTCTAATAACATAATCATTTGAAAAGTACACTTGAAACAAAATCTACTATATGGATTGACAATTTGTCGAGAAATCATAATTATAGGTAGAGATCTTGACCACAAATAAAATGCACAATATCATATTGCCAACATACATCATACATCATTCACTCACTAAACTAACAAACTAGTTATCATAAGTCATAGCCCCAAAATTCAAAGATTCATTCTATCTAATCGAAAATGATGTACGGAGTACTCCATATAAACATTAATAGCATTAATCACACCCCTCATTTTTGTCCTAAGTATATATCAAAAGCGCGGCTAAATAACCTTGAAATTACCTGAACGTCAGTATACTTAGAGGTGATCAAAGAGCAAAGCGCAGACAGAAGGCGCGGAGTGCATAGCACAACACGAGAGTCCACACTACTTCTAGTGATCTTCCTCAACCCAACCAACCCTTCCTCCTGCTCGTACACATGCGAGCTCCTAAGTTTGGCAGCATACACATCATCCTCACATGTCCCCGCCTTGTCCAATTCGAACTCCGAACTCGACGAACACGAAGAGTAACAACTCGGCCGAGTCGCCAGCACCAGCGGCGTCTTCCTAAACGACCCCGACAGTGACTCGGCCGAGTCGAACCTAATCTGCCTCCTCCGAGTCAACTCGCTATCAGCGTGTTCAAAAATATTCAAACCCGGGTTCGAACCCACCCGCCCAATAAGCTCACCGGAGCCCGCCATTGACGCCTTTAAAAGCATTACAGCGTCAGAAACTTCAAGGGGTGTTAATGGAGATGAGAGAGAGGTTTTAGCCCAGTTAACAATGGAAGATTTCAGGGCTAAATTGGGAATTACCATTGAAAAATCAGGGACAGAACCGTCATATAGAGTGGGGTTGTACCCGAGAGTTTGGCACGCAGTAATGCAAGCTCGCTCGAAAGTTTGGCCCGTTGAGACGATTACCGGGTCAGCCATGAGTGACCCGGAAATCGGACAGATGAACTCAGCTGGGGGTTTTGTGGGCCGGGTCTCGGGCTTGCTTGTTGAAGATGATTTGTAGATGGAGATTTTCCAACGCTGTTTCCCACTACCCATTTTCTTTTGTTTTTCTTGAATTTTGGTGAAATAATTTCTGATAAATTCAATCAAAATAAAGAAGTTGAAGAGTTTGAAGCTGATAATTCGGGGGAATATATTCGGAGAAAGGGAAAAAGTTTTGAATTGTTGAAGGTTGGAGAAATTCATGGGGGGGAAAGTGAGAGATTGAGAAACAGTGAGTGATGTTGTCGAGAGTATAGTGAAGAATTAGGGTGCGTTCTCTTCACCTTAATAAATTAAGTTTCAGGTCTAATCAGTTCAGTTCAGTTCAGTTCAATTCAGATAAGTTTCAATCAGATCCAATCAGGGCAATAAGTTTTAATCAGGTCCAATAAGTTCCAATCAGGTGCAATCAGGTCCAATCAGGTCTAATCAGGTCCAATAAGGTCCAAATAGTCAATGATCAATAAATTTGAATTAGAATATTAATTAAAGTACCATTATGATTATTATATAGTATTATATTTGTAATATTGTCTATTATTTTATTATTCATATTACGATTAACTGATATGTTATTATTAAAAAAATTAATTAAAGTACCGCTATGATTACATAGTATTATATTTGCATTATTATCTATTATTTTATTACTCATATTACTATTGGCTGATTATGTTATTATTAAAAAAATATTATAATCATGGTCAAATAAGGTTAACAATAATAATATTCATAATTATAATATTTTACAATTCGTCTTTAAATAACTAGATATAACATGTTTTCGTTACTAATAACAATGAAAGATATAAATGTTATCAATTGATTTCCTACTAGTGCTTTATGAAATCAAAGCAACATTATTAGATATATTAGTCGTGAAAGTTGTGTATAGGCAAGCATATAATAGTATTTTTTTTGTTAAAATGTTAATCATAAGAAATAACTAATAATTACTATTTTTTTGAAGGATAAATTTTAATGATTATTATATTATAATAAATTTTGAGGGCTAGTATTTATGTTAGGGTAATATTTATGTTATTACTCATCAAATTTTTAGTTAAATAAGGTCAAATAAGTTCCAATCAGGTTCAATAAGGTATAATAAGTTCCAATCAGGTCTAATAAGTTCCAATCAGGTCAATAAGTTTCAATCAGGTCTAATAAGTTCCAATCAGGTTCAATCAGGTCCAATAAGTTGAATCAGGTCCAATCAGGTCCAATAAGTTCAGTTCAGTTTAGGTCCAATAAGTTCAGTTCAGATAAGTTCAGTTCAGTTCAGTTCAGGGTTATTCAGGTGAAGAGAACGCACCCTTAGAGTGAGAGATTTTTTTTTTTTTGTTGAGGAAAATGAGTGAGAGAAATTTGGTTATGTGTGGAATGATATTTGATTGGTACCGGAAAAGTTTATAAAGAAAATTAAAAGAGTAGTATAATTAGTTATGGTGGGATTTGAACTGGTAATCTTAGTATAGGAAAAAAGCATGTATGGAAGAGAATGTACGCGCCAATGCAAAAGTGTTAAACTTTACAAGATTCTCTTTTCTTTTCAATTTCGTCTTTGCCCTTTATTTTTGGTGACAATCTACAACAAAGAGAAAGACTAAGAACTATGATGATAGAATGAAAACGGTGCCATGAGACTCAGAACTATGATGTGGCGAAGGTAGGACTAGGAGTGACCTTTATGTCCTATAAAGTCCGTTGTTTGGTTAGCCTCTCTAAACTAGTGGTTGAATAAATAGAAGAAAAAATTAAAGTCTTTCAAGAATGTTTTAAAGAATTGATAACCATAAGGTTATCGCCTTCAATCCAAAGAATCTTAATATCGAAGGACAAAGCTGCCCTAACACCTTCTCTCATCCCCCGAGCTTCAATTGTAAGAATAAGTTAAATTCTAATGGAGGAATTTTATTTCCTTTCTCAGTCTTAAAATTTTCTTCACACTTTCCCTAATTTATTTGATTTTTTTAAGCAAAAATGATATTTGGCAATGGTTGTCGGTTGATATGACCGTTGATTTTTATTAGTTTTTTTTATCAACAAGCCCGCTCACGGGCGCCCCGGGGAGTTAGATAAGAACTATCATTTTTTATATAGTTACTTAATTAATTATTCCTAAATAACGCCCCGGGCGTTAGATACTATAATTTTGTATATAGATACCTAATTAATTATTACTAACGGGCGCCCCGGGCGTTAGATAATAACTATTTTTATGTAGCATTTGCCGATTAATTATTACATTTTTATAAAGGGGACATGCCCTAAAAGAGAACTACAAAGCTAGGGAATTTATACGCATATTCCTTTTGCCCAAAAGAGAACTATAATTTTCATGAGATGTTAGATAATGAAGCTTTTACAGTATCTGTAGACACATAATCGTGTCTCCCCATTTAACGATCCAGTGATGAAACATACCGCGGTATTAGTTGGCGCGACCCACGGAAGAGCAACCTAGAGAACCATTCCAAAATTGTGTTTTGAAATGATATTTTAAAGCCCAATTAATTGTTCATGATGATTAATTGTATTTTAAGCCCATAAAATTTTTTAAGTCCATTTTAAGAGTCCAATTAAATATTTATTATTTTAATGAATATTTTCATAATGCTTTTGTTAAAAATCAGATTTTAAATCCCTAAAGTTCAATTCCCGGATTTTAGGGATAAAAAAGTATCTTCGAAAGATGCGCATAATCAAAAGCGAATATGCGCCGGACGCGGCCGGTGCGCTCAGCGCGCCACGTGCGTCCCGCGCATTCGCCAGAACGCGTCAGGCGAGCCAATGAGCGCCTAACATGTGTATTTGTGACCCACACAGAGTCCTGCGTCTGACGCAAGTCCTGTGTGAGACGCAACTTTCTTTTCTATCTTTTCAAAAACGTGTCTACACGTGTTAAAATCTAATTGGGTTGGCCGCATCAGGCACACCAATGTGCGCCTGACGCGTGGCAGTGCGCCTGCCACGTAGGCCTGCGCCTGGCGCAGGGCTTGCGTGAGGCGCACGCCTCTCTTTGCCTATAAATACTCCGTGATTTCTTGAATTGCGAACGGCTTTTGATTACTATTTTTAGGCACGCACAAACTTACGAATACTTCCGAAATACACTTCGAATCTCCAAATACTCAAATACTTTCAATACTTCAATCTATTCCTGATCATACTACGTTCCTAGTTCCACGATTGCTCCGCCTAAAGATTGTTGCGCTCTTCAATCTAAACCGCATAGGTATAATCCTGAGGATCCTTGAATAAATTCCTATTTTTATATTGAAGTTACTAACTGTTTCTTTCTTGATGTAGATCTTTAATGTAAAATCAATCTACTGTATATTCTAAACCTTTTTCATTCTTTTTATTTATTTTTATATATTATGCTTGCCTGATCATTTTTATACATACTATTATGATTGTCGTGTATGATTTTTATCACCCACATGTTATTTTTGCTAATCAAAGACCTAAAGAAATGTTCTAACATTAATCAGATTAATTTGGACAACCTGCTAGGTTCCTTGTAATATTGACTGCTTAATAACTCGTCACTAATTAGTCTTTTTATGTGTTTCCTGAACCAACCTAGACTAAATTTTTTTAGGGTGCTTAAAATATTATATGATTATTCTTTGGCATAAAATTTGCAATGAATCGATATTTAGTAGTGGCCAGCAATGGGCAATATGGTTCCCGGCTGAATTCGTCCCCTCACCCCCGAACTCAATCTTTGGTTCATTTTGATCATCTATGGAGTCAGGACGGGAAAATCTACATTGGATAATTTGTCCCTATGGTTTTCCTATATCCAATTAGGTTTATGATTCATCCTAAAAAGAATTGTTGGCGACTTCTTTCAAAATAATTTTCAATAAAACCTTAACAATGAGGTAGTCAAATTAAATACGCGCTCACACCGCGTAGGCGAAATAAAAACACGCCTACAATTTGGCGACTTCACTGGGAAGGATTTTAAAAAAGTTAATTTTTTTTAAATGAGTGTGTGAAACTTGAAAAATACGATTCATTCTTTTTTTATGCCTTAGAATAATATATTGTTTTGCATATGCATGGCTATTGTTCAGCCACCATAAGGACAATCTACCTTGCCTCTTTAGCACATGTTTAATGTGTGAGGTCACCCCCGGGGGGGTTTGCGCTTTGTCCTTCCAAAAAGCTTCATGAGCGATAGTGTTGGATCTTAGTCATAAGCAAACCTACCCAACCATGACATTATTCTCTTGTTCCTGACTTGAGAACTGGAGTGCGTCTTACACGTGGCCACCTCTTTAAGCAGGGGTACGAAGCGTGGGATCAATCTCTTAGTCATGGACCCTTTCGGGACGAACCTAAACTCCGACCATAGTTTCAAACATAGAACTTGACTTTAGGTTGGAACTTTTGCATCCATGTCATATGACATTTGCCTGTGATTGCAATTCTTGCCTGTTATTATCCTGTCAAATTGTCATTATTATGCGTTGTTCCTAAAAATCGAGTCTAAACAAAATCGTCAATCGACATAACTTCGCCTAAATCCCCGAAAAACATGTCGGAGGAGTAGTGCGCTAAGCGCATTAAATTGCGCCTGGCGCACCACTCCCGCGCCAGACGCACGACTGTGCGCCGCGTGCAACAATGCTGCGCGGCACGCAGTCTGTGCATCGCATGCTTTTCTTTGATTTATTCGTTGTAATGGTCGATCCTATGTTCAGTCCTATGTTTGTCTGTCTGCATTCGCGTAAAAAAAACATGGTCATGCTAAGGGTCTCACCTAATTAAAAAAGGGTCTTTTCATGCAAGGTCGAATCTGTCCTAAAAAGTACACCTAAAATGGTCATTGTAGAGTTAGAGTTGTCATGCATGTCTACCTCTTCCCATTTCATCCCTGCTATCTCTGTCAATCTTACCTTACCATATTCAACAATTTCAATAATTACATTTTTTTTTTCAAAATGAATCCTACATCTTCCTCTATTCTACCTTATTCGAAAATATTTACTAATCATCATCATCATACCACGATATTTCAATAAAAAAAAATATTTTTCAAAATTAATCCATCATCTTTTCCTAACAAAAGATAAAAACAAGGGGTTCCTTTCAAAAACGAATTTCGAAAATTCTAAGCCCAGTCTAAACACCTTCCATCCAATCCAATCCAATCAACCAAATCCAATTCACTTGCATTCATTCTAGGCCCATGCGCATTAAAGTCCATTTTGCATTCATATTAGGTCCCTCGAAATTTGAGTTCATGCATGCATATTAGGCCCGCTAGCATTAGAGTCCATCTTAGGCCCATATAAGTCTAGTTCAAGTCAAAGGTAGGCCCATGTGCATCTCCATGTGAACCCTAGTCTATGTCAAGCCCGGTCCAAGTCTAATCCCAGTCTATTCCATTCTAAGTCCAATCCTAGTCCATCTCCAATGTCAAGCCCATGTGCATCTCCCAGTCTAAGTCAAACATATATATCAATTTATATCCTAGGTCTAGTCGTGCTCGAACCACGGGCCGAAAAGTCGTGCCCAAAACCCGCCCATTTTCGGACCGGACCGGGCCCATGTTGATCACCTCTAGTACGGATGGAAATAATTGGGATCTAGTAATAGAGTGAACATAGCGACCATTAAACAAGCCTAATGTATGTCATGTGTCATCTCTACTCAATTACTAAATTGATCCTTCTAATCAATTTTGTGCATGTAATGCTCATTTAGGGCCGTTTTGGGCCGTCTGAGGACAAATTCGATTCTAGAGCTGATCAACTCCAGCCCAGCCCGGCCCGGCCCGGTTTTTGGGCGGATTTGGGCAGTTTTTTATTTGTGCGGCCTTTGGACAAGCCAAAAAAGACTTTTTAGTCTAAATTTTGGCCCGGCCCGTTTTGGCCCGAAAAAGCCCGTTCGGTCCGGCCCGAAATAACGGGCTTTGGGCACAAATTTTTGGCCCGGATTTGGGTCCGGTCCGGCCCACCCAATGGGCAAATTTTTTTGACGCGGCCCGGCCTGAACCCGGCCCGGCCCATGATCACCTCTATTCGATTCTTTTGTTAAAAGGCAAATGACCATGATGATACATTTGCATGATTAAAACAAACTTTTGAATAAATTTCAGTCCTTGATTCTTTTAGCATTATTAGTGATTTAGAATTTCAAATATGAGTAAACCATTTGAACAAATATGCAAAAACAAATTTGAATAAGAGTAAGAGAGAGTACCACAACTAAAAAGCACCCTCAGCACTGTAACCAAATTTGCAGCCACCTTTAGCATTGTAACACAAAAGAGTTGGTATTCTTTTAATGGCTTTAAAAAACAGAGAAGTATTTGCATCTAATCGAAGAGAAAGCCACGTATAAAATAAGTAACTAAAGTGCCTACAAAATTTTAAAAGGGTCAATCATATTGGCGGGTACTTTAAACACATAGTAGAATTAACCACTTGTCAGTAAATGCTCCATTTTTTAACCAACCGGAGCATTTGTGAAATTTTTTGAATATTTTGTGGAAAGCCCAACAAATTTTGCGTTTGGGAAAAAAAATCGAAGCATTTGATAAGCAAAAAAAGAAGTTTTTCCACTAGTGGTAGAACAATCTTGGTGGAGGGATTTTATTTCCATTCTAATTTTTTAAGCAAAAGGGGTATATGGCAATTGGTTGTTGGTTGATCTGACTGGTGTTTTTTTATTCGTTCTTTTAATCAATAAAGCAAAAGGATTGTATCACACAACCTCAAAGTTATGAGATTAAACCGACCTAGGTGATGATTTCTTTCACTATTCCTCCTACTATTAAGGGGCATCGCCTGTTAAGTTACAACGAGCTGACTTATGCAAAGTCTTAGTATGATTTTGCAATTCTCCTCACCAACCAAGATAAAGATATGGATGCAAACAACTACGATCTAGAAGTATAGTGTTCATATTAGTTCATACTAATTTACTAGAGATGACACATGACATAAATTAGGTTTGTTTAATGGCATGCTCGTTAAATGTCCTTGACTCGACTCTTTAAGAAATGAAATACACCTAGTGGTGTCAAAACAGGTTCTCAAATAGGTTCTGGGTATACCCACGGCGAACCAGGTCAAACCCGAACAGGTCAGGATTCTGACAGTCAGTGCCCCAAGTCGTGATTGGTCAGGTTTTGTTCAACTGGGTCGATCACATTTGAATCATGGGATTGTCGGGTGCCGGACAGGTCTGAACGTTCCATTTTCAAGTCGATCTATTCCCGCGTATGATCGCTTGTGGACAATTTTTAACCGGGTGTGCGCCGGTCGTATTTGGGCTTCATGTACGCTTGGGTAGAGTCAAGTGTATTCGGGTTGAATCACTAATGACCTTAATTCAATCATTGTGAAGCATCGGGTTTATTTGCTATTGAACGTCAATTCATCAACTTTGGTTAACTCCTAGTCGGATCATTTTGATTTTGTTATGGATTTTGTAAACGAATCATATTATTAAAAGTATTAAGATCGACATATATATATACATATGTTTGTGTACGATAAATATATGGATAATAAAGAAAAACTAATAAAAACGCTATATTTGTTTACCATGATGTTTAGTGTATTCTCTTAGTCAACTCTTATTTCGACTAATCAACTGCGTAAAACCACTCTAATGAGTAAAGGAGTAGAACGACTCTTCATATGTTCTAATATTATATATTATACCAACGACAATAATAACGAGTAGACGATCAATTCCAAGCTTTATATAAATGATTTATTATTATAAGCATTATGATTGATATATAAGTTTGTAAATAGCTATGATGATAATGAGAATAAGAATAATAATAATAATAATAATAAGGATTTTTTGATTTTTACCACCTTTTAAAATCACGATTTTCAAGATAACTACCTTATAAGTTCACTTTTTTAAATAACCACCTTATATGACCTAAATCTCTTTAAATACATACCAATTGACAGATTTCGTCTAAGAAATTGGTCTTAAATAAGGGTTTAAACCTTATATACATTCTAGTGAATAAATGTGAAGGTTGTGGAATTGTTCTTAAACCCTTTTTGAGGATGATTTCCTTGACATAATATGTCAATTGGTAGGTATTTAAAAGGATTTAGGTCATATAAGGTGGTTATTTAAAGTAATGAACATATAAGGTGGTTATTTTGAAAAACGTGATTTTATAAGGTGGTTAAAGTCAAAAAATCCTAATAATAATAATAATAATAATAATAATAATAATAATAATAATAATAATAAACATAAAGCAATGATGATAATAATAATAATAATAATAATAATAATAATAATAATAATAATACAAATAATAACAGTAATAGTAACAATGCTAACAATAGCAATACTAATACAAATAAGAACAGGAATACTAACAATAACAATATAAATACTAATAGTAATAGTAGCAACAATGCTAATAATATCAATAACAATAACAAACATAACGCGGTATATATGTATTATGTTGTGATTATATATGATAAAGTAAAAACAAACTATTTTATCAATATGTTTAATCATTTTAGTATAAAATTGGTATCAAAATAATTGTAAAACCAATCTAGTACTCTTTTGATTATAAATTAGTATAACGACTCTTGATATATTATAATATTATAACAAATGATAATCATACATTCATATGTTTACAACGACGGTTCATATGAGGCCTAATTGATTATAACGAGGGTTCATATGTTGCACAACCATATAGTAACTTAACACTTAGTCAGTTACTCGGTTACTCCCTTGTCCAAAAGATTATCATTTCTCAAATCTCATTGACCAAAAAACAATACGAGTATAATGTGATTATAATTGGTGATAATGATGATTAAAGTCGATCAACACAAGCTAATACGAGTATAACGTGACCGAAGCCAATGTAGGGGGTAATCATTAGGCTAAACTAGATTAGTATATAGATCAATGTATTGCATTTCGACTATATGTCAATGTATAGATAGTGTATAGATCAATGTATTGCATTTCTAGCTAGTATACATTAGTATAAACACAAAGTAATACGAATGGATTAGTGTATAGATTAGTCAATGTAAGTGGGTAATCATTATGATAATCGTCCTCGAGTGTAATGCGTTTCAGAAACAAAAAACATCTACTTAAATGATTCAAATTACATATTATACTAAATGAATGTGTCAATGGTAGTTGATAGGCTAATCAAGATAACAATACAATATTTGAGTTAATCGTCTTTATGAGAAATGCATTTTGAAACAAAAAACATCTACTTGAACTATATGTCTTAACTTTGTATATATATGTGACTATAAACAAACTATTTTATCAGTAGACTTAAATATTTTAGTACGATATAATAATATTGGAATCATTCTAACTAATACGCGATTGATTATTAATGAGTATTGACTCTTAATATGCTCTAATAGTATAACTAACGATAATAATAATGAGTATTATATATTAACTACGAATATACGATCTATTAGTGGATATGAGATTACTACTATAAATAATTATATTATTATTTAAAAATGGGGTTATAGGGTATGAGATTTGGGGTTTAGGGATGTGGAACATGGAGTTTAGTTGTTATGAATAATATTTTGGTAGGATTATTTGTTTTCTTAAGGCAAAATCCAAAATCATCTAATGGGCAAAATCTAAACCGTTAGATCATCATAATCAAGGGCACACAATAAAACAACACAAAGCACAAGGATCATAAATATTAACCGTTGGATACATGTCATAAAACAAACTGAACCGTTAGATCGTCTCCTACCCTATTACCTTCTCCCATCTCTCCTCCAAACCCAAAAAACCTAATACACTTGTTGCTCCTTCCATTTCTCTGCGCTGCTCCCTCCTTCCATCATCCTTGCCGGAATTCGGCCACCACCACCCTTCCTCCCTTTTTTGCTACTATTTCTCTCTCATCTTTCACTCTCATCTGCTCGCCTCTCTCATCCTCCACAACCAATGATGAGAGACGAACGAAGAGTTCGTCATTCTCGCTGCCCATTGACGAAATCTTCGCTTGACTCCACCAAGTCCGTCATCATCGTCGCCGCTCATCATCCTCGTTCACCTTCGTTCATCTCTCATCCTTGCTCGACTCCACCAGCGTCGCCATTGTCGTTGTGGCTTATCTCGCATCCTCACTCAACTCCGTTCGTCGCTCAACTCCACTGTTGCTAGTTTATTAGTTCCATTTTCATTTTTTTTAACTATTTTGTAATTAATTTTTCCTTTTTTAAGATCCAATGTTAGGGTTTGTAAATGTTAGATCTGAAGGCAAAAAAAAACTCAAGCCAAACATGTGGTGATAGCGAGAAAGCTTGTAAGATAACTGAATTTTCGTTTTTATTTTACCTTTTTTTTCGAAATTTTTTTATCTGATAAACTTAGATCTGGGATTGTAATTTTCTTTTGACATTCTCAAATTCATTAAACATATCTATTTTTGCAGTATTTTATATTTTTGTTTGTCATGAAATTGAAGTAGGCCTTATCTGAATTTTTCATATGGGTTTGTTTAGTATAAAGAAAAATGAATCTGTAATTTTGTTTTAGTTTGTTTTAGTATCTGAATTTTCTATGTTTGCCATATGGGTTTGGATTTTTTTTTCTATTGCTCATGTTAATGTAACAAATTTCGTGCTTGGCAATTGTTTTCTTCCGTTTAATTTGGCATATTGGAGATTGTGAATCTGTAAATTCTAATTTGGTTATTGCAAATTTGCAATGTTTGAATTGTGTAACTTGTATGTCATTGACTGAAATTGAATGAGTGTAAAAACAATCTCTAGTTTTTTTATAATTGAATTTTAATGATTTTGTAAATATATACACTTTTAAATGATTTTGTAAATATAGAATAATAATTGAATTTTAATAATTTGGTGGGGTTTAGTCGTCCAAATAGGTTGCTTTGAAAAATTGGATCAAATAAGGTAGATTTGATTTATCTGGTTACCATGAATTATGGTTGAATTTGGGTTGGTAATAAACAAATCGGGTATTTACTGGATCTGGTCGGGTTTTTGTTAAAATCTGGTTGGGTTACGGTCAGGTTCATGTTTGAATGCAGGTCTGTTAATATGATCTTGCCGGGTGCCGGTCAGGTTTGGGTAATCCCAGGTCAGGTTTCGGTCAGATCTGGGGACTGACCCTCACAGGTCGAACCATGTTCAAGTCATGTCAATATCAGGTTGATCCAGCGGTCAGATCTGTTTCTGACACCACTAACTACAGCCTTTAAAGTCAGACTAGGATGAGTCTTTACAGGGTGTGGTCATTTAAGAAAAAGAACGAGACAGGCAGACTATGATATTTTAAACTATTTAAATATGAAAATATGCAACAAACCTTTTTTTTTAGACAACTTTGTTACACTTTTCTAGGATCTTGCTAATAGTTCTCGATTTTCTTTTTCCTCTTTCTTCCGCTTTTATCTTTTTTCTCCCTCAGAACACTTTTCATTATATAAATCTCCATTCTCTCTTTATTCGAGAGTTGTACTATCCAATTATTAGGTTATTTCTACCTATCTATTGGATGTTAATACCCATATATTGGGTTTTATCTCTCTCTTTGTCAGAGTTGGAGGTTATGTTATTAATTTCGTAAGAAAATTTAATTTGTTGATGAGTTAAGTGTATGTCGCTGCATATATCAATTCTACATGATCTACAACCGATTGGATCAAATTTAATTCCATTTCAAAACTACAACATATCAAAAAACCCTCTTATAGAAGGTTGTATTAAACAACGATATATATATGACGAAGTGTTAGATCTTATCTACGACGATCATGGTTTTGCCAGTTTAGAATTCTATTTGATCAAAATTGTTATGTACTAACTCCATTCCAATTTATTTCCGACACTAGGATTTTCATGCCACCCAATGCACAACTTTAACCATTTATATTTTCCATTATCTATAAGTAAAAGTTAAGAAAAATTGATATCTAAAAGTTTACATCCAGACAAATCTAACAAAATTCCGCATAACTATGTTTAACCTTATATATTAATCATATTAGATGGTCAAAATAGAGTGTATGAATAGTGTAAAAGTCAATTTGTAGCAAGTATTCAGAATCGAAGAAGTATTTGTTAGTTTTGATTTATTATTATTGTAGATGTATTATGACTAGATGTATTATGACTCTTTTATTATTTGATTTTTGTTCTCTCCCCTCCCTTTTCTCTTTTTTCCCATAAATAAAGAGGAGTGACCCATACCCATTGATCTTGAAAACATCTGACTTTGCACATATCATGTCGCATTTTTCTAATAAACCCAAAATATAATACAATAGAACTGATTAATTATACTATCGCACTTTATAAAATTAAAGGTTTCTTTCAACAACACAAAGCGCTAAATTGTAGATAGTACATATTTAATCAGTGCGATAATATATTATATTGGTTTTATTACGAAAATATCACTTGATATATAAATAGTCACACATAAAGGAGAATAATCGATCATTTCTCATGAATAACAGAGGATTAATGATCTTCATTACCTAAGAAATTTTGCATTTACAACTCAATTTCATGTTGGAAAAAGGTGAAAAGCAAGGAAAATATTAGGAAGTTTTAGATTGGATAAGGGAAATATGGTATTTCGATCCTGTTATGTTTCTTAGATTTTGTACTTTATATATTGTCGTGTTGAAATATCTATATACAAATTCTTGTATAAGATGGGTGTATAGTAATTTATTGTACAATAGAGGTTATTTTTTGCCCTAAATAGATCACTTATATAAAGTGATTCCTTTAAGGTAAAAAGTAATTTATTAGATGTGTGTAACTCTTTGTCTTAAATAGGTCACTTTTATTTTAAGAAGAAAAATTAAGTGACTCCTCTCAACTTGAAAATTGACTTTTGTTGAATTAAACTGAATTGATCTGAACCTAATATTAAATTTATTATACACCCGTAAAACAATAATTTTTTACTAACTTGACCGAAAACGTATACCCTCACGTCATAAAGTCGGCCACTCAAATTTGTTTGCGTCTTAGGGGCGTCTTTCTTGTGCTCTAAGCTACGACCAAATCTTTATTGAATAAATTCAAGCTTACTTCCCTCCCATCTTCAAATATTCTCTATTCATCAATATTCGAAAACCAAGCTCTGAACTTCTAATAGCTTTCGAGTTCAAACATCAATTGTTACTGCGTAAAAAAGAAAGAAAAAAGAAAAACAAGGCTAAGAATGGGAGGAACAACATTGTTTCCAGATTTAGGACAACATTGCCAACACCCAGATTGCTATCAGCTTGATTTTCTTCCCTTCAATTGCAATCATTGCCAAAAGGTACGTAGATTTACTTTCTCGTTACTCTTTTTTTCATAACTTTTGATGGAAACTGTTCTTAAAATTGTAGCTTTTTGGTTATATTGTTGACAACATTCTATAGTAGGTCATAAGTATCAATGATTAACCAAGCTAAGCTTGGCTTAGTGGTAAGGAAATAACCTTCCAACCTCAAGGTTTGGGGGTTCGATCCCCACTAGGGCACTTTGGGAGAGGGTTTCCCCTTACCATCCCCCACTCTCAAAGTGTATCCGCAAACTCAGGCCTAGTTAACCTGCGAGAGGTTCTGGTCTGACAGGGTCATTCATCTTACCACGGCCCCATAATGGAGATCAAAGATTCAATGATTTTCAAAAAAGAAAATTTGTTAGAAATACTTTTAAATTTTAGTTTTTGTAAGAAACCATCTAAAAAAATTTTGGCATGACCTTTTATGAATTTCTTTTTGCGAGATAAAACTTGTCCTGATATTCCGCCCATTGACTTCCATTTTCAAGCGTTGACTCACACTTTTACCCTACGTGACCCATTTAATCCAGGGCGTTTTGGAGATTTATGGTGCCCTGTTCTAAAATAGAAATTTCCTGTTAGTGAGAGAAAAAGACCACAATTTTCTATAGAGTAGAGAGAATCAATACTAATCGATAGATTGATTTTTATTTTGATAATTATGGAAAAGTATTGATGGAAGAAGTTAGAAAGTTAAGGAGATGGAAGGTTGAATTTTTGGTGCAAGAGATTGAGGAAGATGACAGGTGATAGCGTGAATTATAAAGATATGGAGCGTTTTGTCGTTTACGATCTACATAATATTATACTTTTTCAAATTGGGCCTTTCAAATAAACCAAATTTTTTTGGACTGGGGGCCTATGTAAAAGGGGTCTTTTCAGCCACACGCCTACGACCTCCTGCTGGTGGTAGTCAAGTCTCTTTCCTGTCTTGTGCACAAATGGGATTATATGAATATATAAAGAAGATATAGGTCTTTGGATACCCTAATATGAACTCCTTTTCTTCCTACTAGGAGTTCATTGTGCCAATTGCATTCGAATCTAGATCGACTCCATAAAAATGTTCTCCACCCTATGAAATCCTATTGGCCTATCCCTATTTGAGTAAGGCTGAAAGCATCAGCATGCAAATAATCTCTTAATTTCTTTCATTTAATGAAGAGGTTTAGAGATACTAAAGATAGGAGAGACAATGATATTAGGGAGAAATATGAGAGGAGAAGGATTGAAATTGGGGGCATTAAGTAGGTCACGTGATGTTTGCATGTGAGTCAATTCCCGAAAAATGGAAGTTAAGGGTAGGTTTAAAGTTTCATCTCGAAAAAAATGTATATAAAAAGTGGTTTTGTGCCAAGTTTTTTTTCATTAGGTGGTTTCTCACAAACATTGACATTTAAAATATGGTTTTTAACAAATTTCTCTATAATGTACTTCTAAAAAGAATTGAATATAAATTTTCCTTTCTATTGGAATTTTAATATCTTTAAGTGCGGGTTCAATTAATTTTAAAGATTTGTATGAACATTATAAAATTGATCAATTGATTTATAGTATAAAAGGTAAGAATTAAGCCCTTAATCTATAAGTTAAGTTTTTATATTATGAAATTACATATTTATGCGTTTGGTTCATATAATTCTGGTATGAGATGTGGGTTTACAATGAGCAAAACCCATACCTAGTGTTTGTTTAATAAATTTGATAGATTTAAAACCCATACCTCAAACCTTAAAGTATGGGGTTTAGAAACCCAAGGGGGAGGTGGGTATGGCTCATACTAATACTTCTAGGTATCAAATAAAAGAAAATTTTCAATCCTAAATAAAACCAAACACATGGTATTAGGTATCAAGTTCCAAACTTATTCAACCTTGTTTTCATTCTTCATTCCAAACCTATTCCACTATATGAACCAAACGCCTCCTTAAATAGAATCAAATGCCAACAATGAAGACGTAGTACTGTAACTAAATAGTAATATAATCAATAGTAAATGGAGGTCTCAAATATTTTGGGTCTCATGATAAACTAGGTTTATCTTACAGATTTTATTTTGGAAAAATTGACACAAGGAGTCCTAACTATGGGACATTGTCTTTTATAGGTCCCAACTATTGATTATTCTCTATAGGACCTAAGTATGAGTTGTTCTAATTTTAATAGGGCGAATTCGACTAATTTAAATCACAACCGTCTATTTATGTCCTATGCAAACGATTATATTTAATGGCCCTATTAAAATTATAACAACCCATACTTAGGTCTTACAAAGAATAATCAATAGTTGGGAGGTACAAAAGACAATGACCCCATAGTTAGGAGTTTAGGACCCCCAGTGTCAATTTTTCCTTTTATTTTTGGTAATAAGTCTATCTCATAGACAACCTGGCCATGTTTCTTATTCTTAAGTCTCAACCCACCTTTATCCTTGTTAGTTTCGATTTCCCTTGCAAAAATATCATTGCTGTTTTTTCAATGAATTTGATTTTCTTTATCATGTTTAGTTTTTTTTTAATAAATAAGAAGAAATCATCTAGACTGCTCTCGCACAGGCCCTCACCCAGAGGCCTATTATAAAATACAATCTAACAAAAATCAAATCAATTCTTCTTCGATGTAACTATGATGACGATGAACCAAATCTGACAATACAACATGGCTCCCTTTTGTTCGCTGAATCAAGCAGTGTTCTATTGAAAAAATTATATCATTGTAACAGTTTTGAGATTTTTTTTATTTCACCATGTTGACCGCATCCGAGATTCCGATATCGATCGCAAAAGTATGAAGCAATCAACTATTAAAATAAAACTTTCAAATAAACTATTATTACCAAACTTTAATCTTCCACATGATAAGAGAAGAAACTCAAACTCCAAATTCCTATAAAAGGAGAGAGAAGACCCAAAAAGTGGGTAAGAGACTCTCAAAAAGAGAGAGAATGGGGGATTTATAACAAAATCTACAAAAACTAGAAGATAAATAAAAAATTGAGGAATTAACAATATCAAAGGATGATGGCAGCCTCGATCTAGATAAAAAAAATTCGGGTTTTCTAGGAGAAAGAGGGGAGAGAGGAGAGGAGGCGGCTTTCATATGAAATTTTTTAGAGTGCTAGGGTCATGCAATTTTAATGAAGTTTCACTTAGCAAGTCTTAATTATAGGCTGCATGATACCTGCAGGTTTTCTGCCTAGAACACAGAACATACAGATCACATGAATGTCCAATACCAGACGACAAGAGCAGGAAGGTGATAGTGTGTGAAATATGCTCAAAATCAATGGAAACAACAGGTCTATCTTGTGAAGAGGAGATGGCTATGAAACAGAAACATGCAAGCTCAAAAAAATGTGACCCATCAAAGAAGAAGAAACCACGATGCCCCATAAAAGGATGCAGGCAGTACTTGACGTTCTCCAATGCCACGGTTTGCAGAAGCTGCAATACCAAGGTTTGCCTCAAGCACAGGCTCCCAGCAGATCATGTATGCAAGAAAGGGTTACCATCTGTTGCAACAAAGTCCAATAATGGTGGCTCAGCAAACAAGTTTTTGGTTTCAGTGGCTGCACGAAATGGAAAAGATTGTGTGAAGAATAGACATGGACAGGTTTCTCCCAGAAATTCAGGCTCTGTTGAAGCATGTTGATGATCAACAAATTTATTTTTCAGTCCGGTATATTGAGCAATTATATTCGCTTTGATTTGTACTAAGAAAATGACTATATAACTCTTTTTTAAAAAGACCAACTTCTTGTCTATCCATTTTGCAACGTGATCTTTTGATGAAAATTCATGGAATTTGCTAAAATGTAATCAAACAATAGACGCGCATTCTTTGAGGAAACAACCATGAGAATCAATAAGAATATAAATCATCTATACGAAAGAAAAACCCTCAAACAGGAAGAGACCTCACCTGAATTAGTGTCCATTATAATGTAATAAGGGTTTCTCTGCAAAGATCCATACCTAAGGAGATATCCACGCTTTTGAATTATCAATCAACAAGACAAGAAGCTTACTTTAATCTGTCCGCGACTATTCTCTGTACTGAAGATCATTTGGAGAGACCTATCCAGCGTACGTGAGTAGGTGTATCTATCTCCAAGTACACCCAACACATAACCCCAAATAAGAAGAAATATTGCTTGTTTGGAAAAAAAGTTGCTCATTTGAGAAATGAATATGTAAAAAGAATTCTCACTAGACCAAAAGAAAAAGATCGACTAATTTCCACCTACGAGCATTATCAAACGTGTAGCACGTGTCGCGCAAGCACTTGGGTCAAATAAAAATTAGTTACTCTATAAAGTTGACCCGATCTACACGTAAACCATAATAAGTAGGCTAGGGTTGGGATTTTAAACTCATCTGATTATATGAGTTGACACAATCAAGCAGTTTAATTACGGAGTTAGATTAGGATTGACATTTTCAATCCCAATGTAATTAGTTGAGACCCATAAAACAATATTGTAAATTTGATCAAAATACATAAAAATGTTATAAAGATAAGTTATAATTGCTTCTAAAAACTCAAACATGCACACTTTTTTAGTGAATTTGTTAATTTAACCTTTTCTCTTTGCAACAAGTAAAATTTTCAATAATAATAATTATGAAATTTAATGGGTCAATATATTATATGGGGAAACCCATTTGATAGATAGGACATGTAAGGATGGAGATTTCTAACCTGTTTGTTAAAAGGGTTAAATTTACGTGAAGAGGTCTTTAACTTGTTTATTATTGACTTGAAAACGAAACCAACTCAACTCGACTTATTAACTAACCCCAGTTTTTTTTTTAAAAAAACATTGGTAAGATAAATTACATTAACGCCCTCTCACAGGGCACCTAAATACAACCTACCCCAAACCCCCTTGATGAGAATCGAACCCACAACATGTGGGTGGAAGATGAAAGGGCTTACCACCCTTCCACTCCCTCATTCTCATTAACTAACCCCAGTTGCCCCCACTCTACATAGGACTTCGAACCTATTAATATACACTTGAGCTCACAAGGATGTGAAAACATAATACGATGCTCTAGCTCAATAATATGAAATTGATCCCAACAGATGAGCAAATCAGCCTTATTAAGAACAAAGGCGAAAATTGCTTTTGGTTTGTAATATATAGCAACACAAGAATTAAGAAAACAAATTATATGACTCAAATATATCGCATCAACCAAAGCACAAATAAAGCTCATTGAAGGATGAGAGCATTCAAAACTGACCAGCTTCCTTGTAAGTTGTAACAATGCCAAATGTACAGGCTGATTGTGAGAAGTAGTACCCAAGAGATTGAGTAATGAGTTTGCCATTAGGTTACATGTTTGATGTCACTTCTCGTATCTCATCCAAGCTGATAGTCTGCAACAAATACAGCCAATGTGTAAATACAGGGAATAGCTAGATTGCAGTGATGATTGATGTGTCAATCATATCAAGGGGAAGTTACCTGCTCCTTGCCTGCAAAATCATTTTCGGGCATCAAGAAGAGCATGCAGTGGCACTCTCTCCTGTGAATTTAGCCATGAATTGAATGATTATGTCTTAGATTAAACATGCTAACATAGAAAATACAAAAAATTCATAAGGTAGACCATTAAAGAAAGTAATAAACAGGCAAGACCAGTACACTGAACACGGCGCCTATTTTAGATTTAGGACTATGGTCTGCGCGATGCATGAGATGTTAGCAGTGTAACTTTAAGTTGGCTAGTAGTGTTACCTAAGTTGCTAAAACTCCGCGCATGGTGAACCAAGAAAGACGAAATGTTATATGCAAGTGGTATTCTTTTGGGCTTAGTTAACAAATTAGGTAGTGACTTGCGTTCCCGTACCCATTTTTGTACCACGTATTAGCCATTAGGTAACACAGAACCACTCACTATCGTGAAATACAAGAGTTTATACAGATTCCAGAGATTGCCTAATTCAGATGGACTACATTGATATATTCTAAGGTGATAATTATCATGATGGGGTTCACTATAGTGAGAAAGCCATTTTCTATGATGCCAAACTTTCTCCACACATATATCAGCATCGTCACAGTGAAAAATTTGCAATTAGAAGTCAACAGTATCTTTCGCAAGCAAATTGCTCCAAGAATTCTGTATAATTTCATGATGATGTAACCCCAGTATGGAGCACTCGCTTTGTGCCATATGTCAAAGAATAATGGTTTCACTAGGATCTGAATATATGATAGACTTGGGAAAATGGACTTTAAGCTGGCAGTGCTATACATGTAGTGCTAATTCTACTAATACAGTCATGGTATTACACAGCCTACCTGGCTACCTTGTCTGTGTTGGCAGGAAAGAAACTAAAGGCTTTCCCGATATAATGCTGCATTAGACACCTGAAAGTTTGGGAAATAGCTTGGAAGTTTTGACACAATCTAAAAAGCTGGATGGACAAAGAGGCAGTAGGCAAATAGGTCCTTAGCCCTATGTTACATGTCTTATAGAGGGAATTGTAGATGAAGATTTTTATAAATCTGTGCAGCAGATTACAGTTGAGATCTTGGGGGAGTGGATTGTAATTACTACTATTAGTTTTGGATTATTTTCCATAGGATTTCAATCTGTGCTTCTGGTAATTCCTTAGCCCTATGTTACATGTTGTCTTATAGAGGGAATTGTAGATGAAGATTTTTATAAATCTGTGCTGCAAACTACAGTTGAGATCTTGGGGGAGTGGATTGTAATTACTACTATTAGTTTGGGATTATTTTCCATAGGATTTCAATCTGTGCTTCTGGTAATGATAGTTCATTACATTATTAGCTACCGACAAATCTCAAACTGCCTATTGTTAGTTGTTACCACCACTAGGCTTGCACTCAACACACAAACCTTAGGGAGCTTCCAAAATCTGTAATCAACTACCAAGTTTGGCGAGCTATCGAAGTGCAGAACTTTGAGGTAAGTACAACCACTGACATATATGAGATAGTTTTTTTTTTATTTTTTTTTTTTTTTTTTTTTTTTTTTTTTCTTTTTTTCCCGGGGGCGGGGTTTGGTTTTGTTTTTTTTTTTGGTTCTCCTTCCCATATTTAATATTATATTTTTTTTTTATAAATATATAAAAAATTTATTTAAAAAATATAAATATATTTTTATATAAACACATTTTTTATATATAAAAAATAATTTTTAATAAAAGGGATTCTTTTCTTTTTTTAATTTATTCCCCAAAAAAAAAAAAAAAAAAAAAACAAAAGCCTATTTCTGGCCTCCCCCGAAAACTTCACATGATAGGTCCAATTCTAAAAATCCTAAAACAAGGGTTTTAGTGCATTACCTGAACACAATCAATCAAACCTTCAAAGCTAATCCAATGTTCATAACGTCATAGTCATCGTTCACCAATTAGCCACTGTAACAAATTATATTAAATTAATAACAATAAATATAACAATAATAAATTAACAATAATAAGTCAATAATATAACAATAATAAATGTACAACAATAATATATGTTATATCAGCAATTACCAACAATAATATAAATTAAGAACAATAAATTTAGGCAGTAAAACTAAAAACCAAACTAGATCTCTAAAAACTAAAAACTAAACTAAATCTCTAAAATTAAAAACACACAAATTCATAACCAGTGGCAGCATTCAGCAAAACACAAATTCAGAGGTTTCACTTGATTCGCACAAGCTTCAACATTAGCAAGCAAAATTAAAACTAATTAAACTTTCAGTTTTGCAGCTTACGGAGGAGTTCGTCAATCTTGGAGCGTTCTGCAGCTGAACAAGCTGATGCAGTTTTGCTGGGGTTAGAATTGCTTGCTCCAAATTTGATGTCACTTCATAGAATTTTGTCATAATCTACTCTCTCTTAAGGGCCTGCCATTAGCATGAAAAGAATAAAACAGGGGAAAATGGCAAGGGATTGCACACAATGATATAAGAAGGCAAAATCATTCTCTCTTAACTGACATAAACAAGAAAATTACAACATCATAATAATATAAGATGACGAATTAGCTCTTAATGTAGAAAATGTGTAGAGTAACTTTAAAGAACAGCCATAAAAGCCAACAATAGGTCAAACATTCAACAAAATCGAACCACAACCTACCAAATACCAATCAGTCCAAAACCCTAACAAAATCAAACAAAACAAAACAAAACAACTTCAATTTTCCAAAACCTTAATTCCTTCAAAAACATAGATCGAAAAAATAGACTGAAAGAATAAAAAAAAAAAGAAGGAAAGAATTACAATTTACAAACTGACCGGCGATTGGCGAATGGTAAAATGACCGGCGAGTCGGCGACGAGTCACAACTGAGTAAGTGAAGACGAAGAATCAACCTAAATTCGAAGTTTCGAACCATAAGTCCATGACCTCAGTCCTCAAGTTCCTCTTCAACGAGACAACGACCTTCGAATAGATCGAACACAAAGAACCACAAAGAACCTAAATCAACCTAAATAGATCGAAGTCGAACATTGAAGTGATTGAACAAAAGTACAAAACCCTAACAAAATCTCACCTCACCGGTGAACAAAAATGATAAAAAAACTGAAAGAATTATAAACTCACCAGTCACGGGTCACCGGCGAGTCGGCGACGAGTCGCAAGGGTGAAGTTTAGTGTCTCAGCCACTGGCGACACTTCGCGACTTCGCAAATCGCAGATCTACGTCGCGCCTCTGAGGCCCTGAAGTGTGAAGTGCTACTGCCGTCTGCCTACTGGGTGAGGGAAGATATCCGTCGAAGCGTCGACCGTCGCCGTCGCCGTCGCCGTCGCCTGAAGAGTGAAGACTGAAGACTGAAGTTCGCGAAGGAGAACGAGAGAGAAAGAGAAACTGGGTGAGGAATGAGGGTTTGTTTCGCGTGAGACTGTGAGAGAGGAAAATAAATTTTTTTTTTTTTTTTTTTTTTTCAAGAATAGTTGGTCACGTGACCTATAGGGACCACAACTAGATCCGCCACTGTATATGAGATAGTTCCTAACATATCTCTGAATTTGAAATATCTGATTTTAAATAGATGGAAATAATGGCTGTCAAGCTGCTTCGTTATGGTCTTGGACTTCATGAAAACAACTGTCTCATTGGTTGCAAGAACGCAAAGCAAATTTGGAATCTGCTTCATATAACACATGAAGGAACTAATTATAAATATACTTGCTGATGTCTTAATATAAAAGGTTTGAACTGAGTCACAAAGAAACTAATTTGTAGATGCCATCTCACTTAGTTGATAAAGTCTTATGGGAGTGGTACCCAAGACCTGAGATCGAATTTCGTCTACATCACTGCACCTAGTTACTCTCTAACACAAAAAAGAAAAAAAAAATTAATCAAGTATATTATTTTAGTATTTGTTCATGTTTTCTGAATTTTAGGAATTTACTTCGACATTTTCTTACTATCTTTTAACTTATTTTACTTTTTCAATTATTATTTGTTCCCACAACCAAGTCTACGCCCTTTTTATTTTATTGCAAATCCTTCCTATCCTATTTTTTAATATATTTGGGTAAAATTCCTCTTCATCTCCCACACATTGTCTCTCTCTCTTACTTCTCTTCATCTTCCACCCGGTTTCACCTATATTAAAGGACTTCAAAGTCCTCACACCACCATAAGAATCAACAAGAACTGTTTTTTGGTAAACCACCTTCCCATGATGCCATTTAAGTTTTTGGAAGCCTTTGTTTTGCTCATAATTAGAAAACTAAGGGTGAAATATTTTGCTAGTAAGAGTCAAAAGTGTGTTTTTATGGGTTATCCGTATGGCAAGAAAGGATGGAACATAGTTCGAAAATGCAGTTTCGGTAACAGTTGCGGAAACGGTATCGGTTTCGCTAGTGCGGAACGGATGCGTTTATCGCATACCGCTTCGCGGCTGTCGCGGCCGAATTTGGTTTTCTAGTGTTTTTAGATGCTTTTTAATATTTTTTTTGGTTCCCCTATATTATTATGATAGTATAACAATAAGTTGTAATTTTTTAAAAATTTATTCTAATATTTAGTACTCATATGAAGATTATCATACTATGTTGAACACAAATAATTCTAGCAACTTATAATACTACTATGCCTATGGTAAAGACTAGTAAATTGAAACAAAAATATAAAAAATAAAGCAGTAACAGAATGAGAAGGGGTAATGGTGGCATACTTGATGATGGAGGATGAAGAACGGTCGTGCATGGAGTTTGAGGCGTGGAGCAACCAGCAAGAAGTGGCGTGGCAGCAACCAGCAAGCAGTGGCGTGGTGGTGAGGAACAGTGAGAGAGAGAAAGAGAAGATACCAAATTGAAAGAAAGGAACAGTGAGAAAGAAAGAGAGGAACACTCAATGAAAATGTGGGCTAAATGGTGATGAATTTGGCGCCTAATATTTGTGACGGGAAGTACTTGTTGCCGGCTTGCCGCCTAATATTTTATGGCTGGCGAGAAGTTATATGAATTTGGGTAATTGGTTCTAGGCTCTAGCAATATTGCCACCTAATATGTGGTTCAATTTTTTATTTTTTTTGATAAGGCAATATGTGGTTCAATGAATTACTATATATTAAGCACGAATAACTAATTAAATTATTTAGTAACATAACTTCAATCAACAATTCAACATAGCTAGAACAACTATTATAATGTTTGAAAAATGAGATAAACAATAATTCTAAAAATATACGATAAAAGTTGAAAAAATTATTACATAGATAATGAGTTTGTCTACCAACGATACCTCAAAAAATAATCACGGAAAATTAGTACCAAAAAGAGTGGCGTGGATGATCTTGTTGTTGGGCATGTTCATTATAATTCTTTCCATAATCTTCAAAAATCTATGAACCCGCACCATCAGTCCATGATGGATCATTATGACTCGAACTAGTACTAGTACCACTATAATAAGTGGGCTGATGATATTGCACACCCCCATAATTAAGGGTGTCATGGTTGTAGATTGTAGTACTATGACTATATTCACTACTAGGGTTCGAGTATGGTATTTCTGAATAAGATTGTATATTAGGTTCTCCATAACCATACTCTAGGGGATTTGCATTTGATGATCTTGCTCCAAAGACGGTTTTCGAAAATCTGTTCCATGATCCTTCACTATCTAGTGGTTAAATTGAAGGCTCTCGTTTTCTTGTACGTCTTCGAAACGTTTGACCATAGTTTCTAGCTTGTGGAAAGTATTGTGGTTGGCGTGTGGGTTGGAACTGCTCACTTGACCGTCTAAATGAATAAGATGAATCATATGTATTTCCGTCTCCATCATTCCCATTATCATCATCACTTGGTGGAGTTGAAGCGGATGCACCACCTTGAGTACTTTGTCCGTTGTTGGACTACAATTGAGTACCAATTTCGATACTACCGTCATCTAGACGACCATCATCATCATCCACATCATCTAACCAATTGAGATCATCTCCATCAAATATCGGAGCTTGTGATTCCTCCAACCATTCATTCAATGGATCATCTTAATCAAATATATTTCTTTTTAGTGTTTCACTAACTTGTTTAGATATGAATGTATTAAAGAATATATACTCGGATCCATGTAACTTATTGCCTTTTGAGCGAGGTTGACCCAAAACTTTCCATTTTATCACGATACATGTAAATCTATAATTTTTCAAATGTTAATATATGTGTTAATAATAGTAATTTAAGTATATTGATCCATACTTACTTATTGGAGTTCCCTCACTTCAGCTTTAAGGCCTCATTCTAGTCACGAGATCACATTTTTCAACCCCTTATAAAGCTCTTCATCACTTTCGATATTACCCCCATTATTTCCATACATAAATTGGGGATTGAGGTAACACCCATGTAAATGGAAAATAATGCATTAGAATTCACCATTATTGAGAGATTGTTAATAGTTAAAAATCAAACAGCAACAAAAGTATTATTACCCGCCGCATGTAGATTCGTGTGAAGCTCAAAGTTTCATCTCTTATCCATCATCTTCCACCAATTCCTGTAAAATGGACAATCTCTTTTGATGGCTAACTTGCATCGGTCCATTGCCACATATATGACTGGTTGTACATCTCCATAAAAAAGTTTCAACACTTTGACGATGGACTCTTGTAACTAAAAGATTTCATCCGCTTTTTCCCAAAATCTAGCTACTGAAGTTGAAGGATTTTTAGACAAGAATTCACGAACTTCAGTAGCCAATGGGTCAGCCATCTGTCCATATTTTGTTGCAAGCCATCGAGTAGAGTCAAACATATTTTGTAAGGCAGTCTTATGCCTTACAACACTCTCTAACATGATGAATTATGTGGCAAACCGTGTAATAGCAGGTCGAATAAGATCTCTACCTTCTGTAAATGTCTTCATATAGCTAATTCCCCATTTATAGCGGTAGATAAATTGAAAGATCTTTCAAGCCTCTATACAGGCCTCACTGAGCTTTTCTTCCCTATATCTTCTAAAAGTAGATCTAAACAATCAGCTGCATAAGCCGTCCAATATATATGCGGGAACTCATCCATTATTTTTTTTCCGACGGCCTTTACAGCAACTTCATTGTCCATCATTATTTGGACAACTTTATCTTCTCCTACCTCTTCGACCACCTTTTTCATGAGTTTAAAGTAGTAGTCTCAGTCCCTACACAACACATCTGTTGCATCGATAGATTTGTACGGTGCCACGAACTGAGTATACAAGGAAGTTAATAATGTGCATATTAGTTGGACCTGACGAACCATCACACATCATGGTTACATCCCGTTCTTTCCAAATTAGCTCAAATGATTTGATGTAATCCTTCATTTCTCTATATTCCGCTAGAAGATAAACCTTACATTGTATAATATTTATATTATTGATCTTATATGAATTCAATTACTATAAATGAAAAATGAATACTTTCATATTAAAAAGTATAATACCTGAGCAACATCATATGCCGAAGGAGCTCGAGTGTTTGGATATGGAGACTCAATTGCTCGAAATGGAAGATTAGTATTAATCATCCAATTCCCAAAGGCTTTTATTATTGATTGATTTGCCTTCTTTAGAATATAAGTACTAATCTTTGTCTATTTTTTCTTTTGACAATCCTTTTCCAATCCTACCTTACGAACTCTTGATCTTGCGGCTGGTGTTGATCCCGGTTCAAAACCCACATTTCTTCCCCTTGTAGCACCAAAATCTCGTACCGATGCAGATCGAGACATTGGGGGTTCCGTACTACTACCCCATCTCTATATATTCCACTCCTACTATGATTAAATGCTGCTTGGTAATAATAAAACTCATGTTGAGTTCTACTTTGTAGAATAACATATTGCAATTCAACATCTTCATCATCATCATCATTACCACGATGCATTGATTTTACAATTTCTTCTTCTAACTCTCCCTGCATCCTTTGTTTATCTTTTGAGTCAAACTAATGATGTATCCATTGCTATTTCTCTTGAGTATTTCCTAAAGTTGGACTTAAACAATAATTAAGAAAGTAAGAGTGCACTAGTTTAAAGGGAAAGGGTAGGCCATTATTTAACTTTTAATTATATAATAATAATTATGTAATAAAAGAATCATCAATGCATAAGTTATTAATTGACTCAAAAGACCCTTACTAATGATAGTACTATTATGTTTATATTTTTAGGCTCATATGCTAATATTAAATAATATATTGAATAAAAAAATTTAATTAGTCTACTTAATTTTTTAAATAATTAGTACTTATAAATTTATTTTTTAGTTCTTTATATTAAATCTACATCCTTAAAATTTAAATCTAAAATTATACCGATAAACAACTATGGATTTATTGTCTTAGATTACTATCATAATATGATTTAATTTTAGTAAATAAAGGCTTAAATATTTCATATCATGTGAAACTTATCATTCTCCAGAACTTCGACTAGATGGCACCACGAGATGATGATATTGGATGGAGATTTGGCCAAGCAATTGATGGTAATAAACATAAAATAAGTTGCAATTTTTGTGGAAAAACAATTAATGGAGGCATAACAATGTTAAAGCATTACTTGGCACACAAAAAAGGTGATGTTTCTTGTGAAAGTGTCGGCGGAGGTAAAAAGAGATATGATGGCATTGTTAATGGATAACAAGGACAAAAAGAAAAATAAACAAAGATGGAGAGGGAGTTAGAAGATGAAATTGTAAAACCAATGCGTCGTGGTAATGATGATGATGAAGATGTTGAATTGCAATATGCTATTCAACAAAGTAGAACTCAACATGAGTTTGATTATCACCAAGCAACATTTAATCGTAGTAGGAGTAGAATATATGGAGATGGGGTAGTAGTATGGAACCCCCAACGTATCGAACTGCATTGGTACGAGATTTTGGCACTACAAGGGGAGGAAACATGGGCTTTGAACCGGCATCAACACCGGCCACAAGATTAAGAGCTCATGAGGTAGGATTGGAAAAGGATTGCCAAAAGAAAAAAATAGACAAAGATTACTACTAATATTCTCAAGAAGGCAAATCAATCAATAAGAAAACCCTTTGGGAATTAGATGATTGATAATAATCTTCCATTTCGAGCAATTGAGTCTTCATATTCTATTCCACTTATGGAGACTATAAGAAAAATCGAAACACTCGAGCTCCTTTTTGATATGTAAGTATTCATTTTTTATTTATCGTAATTGAATGGGTAATTCTCTTTGCTAGCTCCCAACTTTTAACTTTTCTTTTTGGTAGCTCCCAACTTTTAATTTTTCTCTTTAATAGCTTTTTTTCCCACCTCTTTGGTAGCCCCCAGTTGTATATGTTAATTTCGTAGGCATGGTTAGTGTTTTTCGTTAAATGTCCGTTAGTTGGTGTAACCTAGATTAGTTAATTTTTGGGCACGAGTTTCGAGACGATCTTAAACGGGCGATGTTGACCTTTATAACGACTTTTTTTTTTGAAAAAACAAGCGCCATTAAGCACCCTTTATGTATACGAATTTCGACAAGCCGATCAAAATGAGTAGTAATACGGTAATTTTTACAACACGATTTTCGAAACGATCTCAAACGCGAGATTTTGACCATTAAAACAGACTTTTTCCAGAAAAAACGGACCACACTGACAGCCCTTTACGGTCACGAATTTCAACAAGCCAGTCAAAATGACTACCAATACGGTAATTTTTTGTACACGACTTTCGAGGGGATCTCAAACGGGCGGTAGGAAGTCTGTTTTTTTTTTTTAAAGTATGTTTGAAGGTCAAAATCTCCCGTTTGAGATCACTTCGAAAATCGTGTTCAAAGAATTACCGTATTGCTAGTCATTTTGACCGGCTTGTTAAAATTTGTGGCCATAAAGGGTGCTTAGTGGCGTCCGTTTTTTCAAAAAAGATCGTTTTGAAGGTAAAAATAACCCGTTTAAGATCGTCTCGAAACTCATGCCCGAAAATTAACTAACATAGGTTACACCAACTAACGGATATTTAATGGAAACACTAACCAAGCCTACGGAATTAATATATACAATAACCTACCAAAGAGAAAAAAATAAATAAAAAAACTACCAAAGAGGAAAGTAAAAAGTTGGGGGCTACCAAAGAGAAAAAAAACTACCAAAGAGGAAAGTTAAAAGTTGGGGGCTACCAAAGAGAATTTCCCTAATTGAATTCATATAAGATCAATAATATAAATATTATACAATGTAAAGTTTATCTTCCAGCGAAATATAGAGAAATGAAGGATTACATCAAATCATTTGAGCTAATTTGGAAAGGACGGGATGTAACCATGATGTGTGATGGTTGGTCAGGTCCAACTAATATGCACATTATTAACTTCCTTGTATACTCAGTTCGTGGCACTGTCTTTCACAAATCTATCGATGCAACAGATGTGTTGTGTAGGGCCTCAGACTACTACTTTAAACTCATGAAGAAGTAGGTCGAAGAGGTAGGAGAAGACAAAGTTGTCAAAATAGTGACGGACAATGAAGTTGTTGTAAAGGTTGTCGAAAGAAAATAATGGATGAATTCCCGCATATATATTGGACGGCTTGTGCACCTCATTGTTTAGATCTACTTTTATAGAGGCTAGAAAGGTCTCTCAATTTATCTACCACTATAAATGAGGAATTAGCTATATGAAGACATTCACATAAGGTAGAGATCTTATTCGACCTGGTATCACACGGTTTGCCACATAATTCATTATGTTAGAGAGTGTTGTAAGGCATAAGACTGCCTTACAAAGTATGTTTGACTCTACTCGATGGCTTGCAACAAAATATGGACAGATGGCTGACCAATTGGCTACTGAAGTTCGTGAACTCTTGTCTAAAAATCCTTCAACTTCAGTAGCTAGATTTTGGGAAAAAGCAGATGAAATTCTAAAGTTACAAGAGTCCATCGTCAAAGTGTTTGAGACTTTTTGATGGAGATGTACAACCAGTCACATATAAGACAATGACCGATGCAAGTTAGCCATCAAAAGAGATTGTCCATTTTACAGGAATTGGTGGAAGATGATGGGTAAAAGATGGAACTTTGAGCTTCACACGAATCTACATACGACAGGTAATAATACATAATAATACATTTGTTGCCGTTTGATTTTTAACTATTAACAATCTCTCAATAATGGTGAATTCTGATGCATTATTTTCCATTTACAAGAGTGTTACCTCAATCCCCAATTTATGTATGGAAATAATGAGGGTAACATCGAAAGTGATGAAGAGCTTTATAAGGGGTTGAAAAATGTGATCTCGAGACTAGAACGAGGCCTTGAAGCTGAAGTGAGGGCACTCCAAAAAGTAAGTATGGATCAATATACTTAAATTACTATTATTAACACATATATTAACATTTGAAAAATTATAGATTTACATGTATCGTGATAAAATGGAAAGTTTTGGGTCAACCTCGCTCAAAAGGCAATAAGTTACATGGATTCGAGTATATATTCTTTAATACATTCATATCTAAACAAGTTAGTGAAACACTAAAAAAAAATATTTGATTAAGATGATCCATTGAATGAATGGTTGGAGGAATCACAAGCTCCGATATTTGATGGAGATGATCTCAATTGGTTAGATGATGTGGATGATGATGATGGTCATCTAGATGACGGTAGTACCGAAATTGGTACTCAATTGTAGTCCAACAACGGACAAAGTACTCAAGGTAGTGCATCCGCTTTAACTCCACCAAGTGATGATGATAATGGGAATGATGGAGACGGAAATACATATGACTCATCTTATTCATTTAGACGGTCAAGTGAGCAGTTCCAACCCACACATCAACCATAATACTTTCTACAAGCTAGAAACTATGGTCAAACGTTTCGAAGACGTACAAGAAAACGAGAGCCTTCAATTTAACCACTAGATAGTGAAGGATCATTGAACAGATTTTCGACAACCGTCTTTGGAGCAAGATCATCAAATGCAAATCCCCAAGAGTATGGTTATGGAGAACCTAATATACAATCTTTTTGGAAATACCATACTCGAACCCTCACACTGAAGATAGTCATAGTACTACAATCTACAACCATGACACCCTTAATTATGGGGGTGTGCAATATCATCAGCCCACTTATTATAGTGGTACTAGTACTAGTTCGAATCATAATAATACATCATGGACTGATGGTGCGGGTTCATAGATTTTTGAGGATTATGGAAGGAATTATAATGAACATGCCCAACAACAAGATCATACACGCCACTCTTTTTGGTACTAAATTTCCGTGATTATTTTTTGACGTATCGTTGGTAGACAAACTCATTATCTATGTAATAATTTTTTCAACTTTTATCGTATATTTTTAGAATTATTGTTTATCTCATTTTTCAAACATTATAATAATTGTTCTAGCTATGTTGAATTGTTGATTGAAGTTATGTTACTAAATAATTTAATTAGTTACTCGTGCTTAATATATAGTACTCCCTCCGTCCCAGAATACTCTTTACACTTTCCTTTTTCATCTATCCCAGAATACTCTTTACACTTCTATTTTTGGATATGACCCACTATTATTTTAATCCTTCTACCTTTTAAACATTGGCCCACACTCTCTCTCCTCCAAATAAAATAATACCACTCCTATTACATACCAACTCTAACCATGGCCCACATTCTCTCTCCTTAAAATAAAATAATACTACTTTTACTAACTACTAACTCCTATCACATCTACTTTTCAATAAAATAACAATTGATAACCAAACAACAACTTATCGTCTAAAACTACGTGCCTTGATAAGTGTCAAGAGTATTTTGGGACGGAGGGAGTAATTCATTGAACCACATATTGCCTTATAAAAAATAAAAAAATTGAACCACATATTAGGTGGCAATATTGCTAGAGCCTAGAACCAATTACCCAAATTCATATAACTTCTCGCCAGCCATAAAATATTAGGCGGCAAGCTGGTAACAAGTACTTCCCGCCACAAATATTAGGCGCCAAATTCATCACCATTTAGCCCACATTTTCATTGAGTGTTCCTCTCTTTCTCTTTCTCACTATTCCCATTGTGTCAAAACAAGGCCACAACGTATCGTATTGCCCATGTCGTAAAGGTTTTCAAATTTACCGAACCGATATTACCCGCATCGTAAAGGTGTAAAAAACCCGCACTTTAGGCGGGTGTAACAGCCCAGTTTTCAAACAGCTTTTGATTAGTTATTAATTATGCTTTAATTATGATTATATTTGGTAAATTCATTACTAATTAACAAATTATTATTTCAAATCAAATAATTTAATAAAGTGTATTGGTATTTGTAGAGTATAAATTATATTTTAGAAACTAAATAAACAAAACCCATTCTTCTTTTGCTCTCTTCCTCTCTTGGGAGTTGGGACTCCATCTGAACATTCTAGAGAAATCATAACTCTCAATCTGTACCCTATAAATTTTACCTAAGCTAGAAAATTCTATGAGAAATTCTGTGGGAAGTAATTGAGAAAGCCCAACCCATTCCCTCACTCTCTTCCTTGTTCCTTTTCACTTCTTCTCTGTCTTACTCCTATCAATTTGTTGCTGCAAACCCTTAATACTCACTTAATTGGGAGCAACCATAAAATAAAAATCATGCCTCAAATCTTAGTTTTGCTCTCTAATTCGCGTTTGAAGCTATTGAAGACCAAAGTCCCTTAAGTTTTCTCTCTCCTCTGTTTTCGTCAATCTGTTGCCTCAATTATCTCCAACATGCAACCCAATTTTGCTCTTTATTTCTGCATCAAAGTTGTAGATCTCTTCGAGTTATTGAATTTAGGCTCAAAAATCGCTCAATTCAGAGTTCGGAGCTGTAAGATATCATTTCTTGAAGTTATGTATTGATGCTGCCCATTTTCTCTCTCCTTTGCTTCGTTTTTCTGGTGTTGTTGCCGTCGCCGGCGTTGTTGCTGCTCCTTGCCGGCGTTCCGGCGACGCCGCTGCTGCATGTTGTTGGTTGAGTATGGTCTTCTCGGTGCCATCCTTCTTTCTTTTTGGGCAAAAGCATTCTTGATTAATTAAGGTACTGTAAGCTTAATTTCCAAGTCTCCTCTCCTATTCATTTGTTAAATTAAGAAGCCCAAATTGGCTTCCTGTTGGTTCAACGAATGGGTGGGATAAGTTTGGTTATTGTTTGTCAATTCAATGAACTTTATAATTGTAGCTAGTAATTGATTTGGAAAAAGTTTGTCTTCAGGAGATTATTGATAAACAAAGGTGGCTAATTTGATTTTACTAAAGGAAAGGTTTCAGATTGTTAATGAAGAAGTTATTTTTTTTTTCTCTTTAAAGGAGCATTATTTAGATAAATTGCTGAAATTGAAATTCAACAAAGAAAGTTCTAATTATTGATATTGTGAGTAGGATTATTGAATTTCATTGGATTTTATATCATCTTAGCTCAGATTCGATAAATATATTACATTGGCTTAAAAATCAGATTATTGGATTTGAATAATTGTTTTGATATTGAGGACAAAGATTGAAACTTTTAATTGATTAGAAACGGTCTTGGAGCTTATAATCTTAGTAAGCTTGGCAAATTAGATTTTACAAGTTATATTCCCCGATAATTCAAATCCAACTCATAATTTCTTATTTGCAACTCAAGTGTGGTAATTTCTAAAATTGGAGTGGTTAGAGTTAGAGATTGTTGATGTGAGTTAGATTAGAAGAATAGTTTATATATATAAGAGTTATCGTTAGTTCATAAAAGAGTTTAAAAGGTATGAGCAAGTCAATTCATTTATCTGAATTATAGTACGGATGAATGTTAATTGTTATTATTAATGTTGTGAGGTGCTTAATGGAGATTGATCATGAATTTGGAGATATTGGACTCTTGAAGATTATTATGGAATCAAGTGTTATTTGGGAGAATAAAATAGGTACACACATGTCCTTCCACCTTCGAACCTATATCCGTGTTTCATATGATTTCATGTGTTGAGCTTAATAAGCCTTTTATATAAATACGTAATTATTCAAAGTGTTATTTGTGTGTTTACAAGAGTTGTTGACTATATGTCCGGTTTCAAGCTATGAGCGAAAGCTAAATATGTGATGAGTTTTATTGAGTGAACTTTTGATTATGAAGAACCTGATTGGAGGTAGTTGAATCCTTTAAGAATATAAATGTGTGTTATTACTCCCTCCGTCCTGAATATTCTTGACACTTATCAATGCACGTAGTTTTAGATGATAAGTTGTTGTTTGGTTATCAATTGTTATTTCATTGAAAAGTAGATGTGATAGGAGTTAGTAGTTAGTAAAAGTAGTATTATTTTATTTTAAGGAGAGAGAGTGTGGGCGATGGTTAGAGTTGGTGGGTAGTAGGAGTGGTATTATTTTAATTTGAGGAGAGAGAGTGTGGGCCAACGCTTAAAAGGTAGAAGGATTAAAATAATAGTGGGTCATATCCAAAAATAGAAATGTAAAGAGTATTATGGGAAAGATGAAAAAGGAAAGTGTAAAGAAAGTATTCTGGACGGAGGGGAGTATTAAATCTACTTGTTTTCCACATCGAATTTATAATAGATTTTCTTATGCTTTGTAAGTTGATCTTTTATATGAAAGTGTAGCTATGAGAATTAAAGCAAGGATCTTTAGTATATCTAACTATATAAGTTGGTTTTACAACAAGTTCCCGATTTACGAACTAAGCCGGAACGTCGATTTGATATCTTTATGAACTCGCTAGAGCTGGCAAAATATTACCCAACCCGCCAACCCGACCCAAAGCCAACCCATTAATAATGGGTTGGGTCGAAATTTTCAACTCGTTTAATTAAATGGGTTGACCTGACCCAACCCGTTTAATTAAATGGGTTGGGTCGCTGAAAATCTAGACCCCGATTTTAACCCATTTATGGAAACAACCTAAAAACCCTAACTAATTTCACAACTAAAAAAAATTGGGCTAGCCCATATAGAAAGTTAAAAAGTAAAAACTCTAACTCATTACAATTAATGTTGAACAATTGATTATGGAGTTGTAATGGTGTTGATTTTGAACAATAGTTGGGTTGATTTTAAACAATATCTAGCATATGGTTTATGTAATGGTTTAATGCTAAGTTGCTGCCTACTGTTGCTTTGTAACATACTCTTTGTTGTTTTATTTTTTTTCTGGAAAAAACACAAAAAAAAATTAAATGGGTCGACCTAAAGGTTGACCCGTTTATTATAAGGTTGGGTTGTAATTCCCAACCCGTTTAAGTTAACAGGTCGGGTTTGGGTCAAGAGGTTCTCAACCCGTTAACCCGTCAACCCAACCTGATCTTGACCCAACCCGACCCATTGCCAACCCTAGAACTCACTTTCGATCTAAACTATAGTTATATTTGAAAGTTCCAGAGAAAAACAAAGGAATTTTGATCAAAGATGTTGATTTATGATTTCAGGTATAAGACAATTGTCAAAATATTTGCGATGTAAGTTTTATATGGAATTCTGAAAGTATGAAAGACTATTTATCATGGTTTGAGATTTTGATTATATATGATCATGAACTTTGAAAATTATGAATTTGAGTTATGAGCAAATATGGACTCGTGAAATTATAAATCAGGTTTTTCTAGTTCTATTAATGATGGGGAGGATCTTTACTCCTACTTAAATTTTTATGAAGAAGTTCTCATAGAAAAAGTCTCTCAAAATTGGATCAATTTGATGAACATTATTTTCGGATTTGGTAATACATGTTACTGTAAATCGTACTTTTGGCCCCCAAAACTCAATTTTTAGCTCTTTCCTGTTTCACGAGAAAATATTAGTATCGAAAAGTTCTTGAGATTAGGCTTGGGAAATTCCTGATTCGGAGTACCGAGCAGGAAGTTATGTTCATTTTAAGTTCAATGTTTTTGCTAGAATTATTTTGACGAAAGTTTCACATGATCAAGTTAACTCACCCCTTTTAATGAAGTTAAATGAGCACACTAAGTGCCTAGATGAAATTCACAAGCAAAAAAATGGGCATTATTTCCTTCTATCTTTATATTTAACTATTACGAGAAATTGTTTGATGTAAAACGAAATATTTTAAAAAGAGAATTTAAGTCTTTGCAAATGATGAGCAATACTATAGTAGTTGTGATTTTTCTTCCCCTCCATGGATGAATATGATTTCTTTAAAATAAGAATGGTATTTATAAACTATACATTTCAATTGTTTGTGTAAATAAATTATGGGACCAAGTATTATGATGGGTAAAGACCGGTACCAAATAAGGTACGGTATGAACAACAACAAAAGCCCTTGGAGGATGGGTGATCTCCTTCCGAACCCTCGTTGGGTGGGTGAAGCCCAACAAACAATGAATAAGGGACATGTCCTAGTTAAGGCTTGCAAGCATAATAATTGAATGGTGGGGTGACGACCTCCATTAGTTTAGAGACAATTGGCTTCTAGTATAGGGAGCCCCTCTCTACTCGTGTTCGCTTTACCCCAAATAGCTAAACACTTCTAAGTGGTAGCCTTCATGATATAAATTTTTTATTTCAAGCGTTTGTGCAAGGATAGTAATCCTGATATTTCAGCAAACACCCTACATGTGAAACATAAGGGTTTTAGCATAAATTGCATATAAAAGGTCTTAAGCCACCAAAAATGAATTTTAAGGGTGAACTTATGTATTCAACTGTTGTTGAACTTTGTCCTTATGGAAAGAAACTTATTATCTGTAGTAGATGTATGTGTACTCTTTATCGGACTTTCTAGTTAAGGGTTACTTGGTGTTGTAATAAAAACATTTCTAACTATTTGATTTTAAGTATTTTGATTACAACTTAGCACTTGTGCCACGTAATGTGACTCGGGATGACTAATGTATGTTTCTCGCAACGCGTCCTAAGGCTATTATGATGCTTTGAATTTCGGGATTGTTACACTTGAAGAGTAATAAACTGCTCAACTATATTTTAAGCCACTAAAATGAATTTCTGGTTCGACAGTGTGTGTACTCAGTTATTCTGATTTTGTTCTTGGAACCTGTCCTCGTGGGGGCAGAGTTCATTGTTAGTGATTTTGCAGGGTCGATGTCGAGGACTTGGAATATGTTTATTGAGCAAGAAGAAGATTTTTATGTTGTAAAATGGTAGGCTAAGGTTATAGTAAGATGCTTTATTGGAAAGTATTCTTGTGATATTTGATTGTATTATATTTTGAGGTTTTGGTTAGAGTAACTATGTAAGGAAGGGTTACTTTAAAAGAATGATAACTTGTGGGCCCATAACCCACAGGTCCAGGATCGTGTAAAAGGTTATGTTTCCGCTGCAAGATAATGTAAATGAGGTTTATGAGTGTTAAGTATGATTAGCTAGCATTTCATGGTTTAAGCCGATATTCGGCGGTACGACAACCGCATCATCCCATTCCTACATCACCGTGACCGTTACCGCGATCGCGACCGAAACCGCGTTTTCGAACTATGACTGTTCCTCTCTTTCATTTTGATTTCTTCTCTTTCTCTCTCATTGTTCCTCACCACCACGCCACTTCTTGTTGGTTGCTGCCACGCCACTTCTTGCTGGTTGCTGCACGCCTCACACTCCATGCATGACGCTTCTTCATCCTCCATCACCAAGTATGCCACCATTACCCCATCTCTCTCTCATTACTGCTTTTTTTGTTTCAATTTCCTAGTTTTTACCATAGCCATAGTAGTATTATAAGTTCCTAGAATAATTTGTGTTTGACATAGTATGATAATCTTCATATGAGTAGTAAACATTAGAATAAATTTTTAAAAAATTACAATTTATTGTTATACTATCATAATAATAAGGGGAACCAAAAAAATTTATTAAAAGCATCTAAAAACACTAAAAAACCAAATTCGGCCGCGACAACCGCGACGCGGTCCGCGATAAACGCATTCGTATTAGCGAAACCGATATCGTTTCCGCGACCATTACCGAAACCGCATTTTCGAACTATGGGGGAAGGTAAAGGCAAAAGGCAAAAGGCAAAATAAATATGTTAGTCTTAGTTATTGCTTGCTATTTCACTTATGGAGTCATTTGTTTTTGCTTTCAATTAATCGCATTTGCATGGTTGACCATTATTTTGCAGAAGGCAAAATACATTTGTTAGTCTTAGTTTTTGCTTGCTTCAGCACTTATGCAGTCATTTGTTTTTGCTTTCAATTAATTGCATTTGCATGGTTGACCATTATTTTGCTACTTCATTTCCCTTTTTTTCACATCAACAAAAAGGGGAATATAGTTTCCCCTTATGGTCTTGACGATGAAAAGGCAAACTACGTCACTAATGATCTACTCTAAGTGTGTTTCATGTAAGAATCATAATGGTGTCTTTAAACTTCTTGACAAAACTTTGAAGACGTTTAGAATAAGTCAAGGAAGCACACAAGTTGAAGTTCATGAGTTGGAACTCCAAGGGAGAAGAGTTGAAGTTCCTGAGCTGGAAATCATAAGCAAAAGAAATCTGATCAACAGAAATGCGTTTAAGGTTTCTTGCAAGGAAACATGAACTTGGTCTACATTAGGAACTAGGTGTCTGTTCATCAGTAATAATTCCTCAACCATACGTTCCTGATCGACGAAGTTGCACTCTAACTATATGTGGCTAGTCCCTAAAAAATAACGTGCTATTAGGTAGTTATTACGTTAAGGGGTCTGTGATGAATCACACACCTCAGCTTCTCACTTACAAGAGGCCCACAAGGAGGGTAATTTGGGGAGTGCACCACAAATCAGTAAGTGGAAAAGTGGGTGTCAGAGTTGATTAAAGAGAATCTCAGTGGTGTGCCAATAAATAAGGGAAGAGAGAAATGAGAGAGTTATTGGAAAATTGTGGGAACTTGGCTGGGAGAGAAATGAGAGAGGTATTACAAGGAATTAGCACTACATTTTCTTCTATATTTCTCTTTCTTTCATCCCATATTCTTCTTTTTTGGTTATTGTTGTATAATTAGAGTAGCACTCGAATCATACAAGAAGAAATAGAAGAGACAACCTAGAACTTGAATCCACAAGCTTCGGTTGAATGGCAAAACTGTCGAACTACTTGGATAAGACACACCACCAAGTAATCTAAAAGCTCCTAAGAACACAAATTAACTTGCCAAAGTTAATTAAGCATAGGCACTAAACACTTGATTCTAATCCAAGAATGCAAAGTATGAAGCAAAAGGTTTAAAACTCACGTTTTTAAGTCATAAAAGTCATCTCTATTTCATTCATGAAGTCCGGTTTATATAGGACTTGTTACAACTTGATTTTCTGATTTTCTAAGACAAAATAATTAAAGAAATAATCAACCACTAACTACATGATCAACTAATGCTAATTAACGTGCCATTACATGCTAATTTTGAGCAGCCACTAACCCACAAGTGGGTAGTTACAACGGCTAACAACAACTAACAATCTCCCTATTTTGGTGGCGCCTCTTTGATGCTTGTAGGGACGTGTCTTGCTGCACTCCTAGCACTCCTAGCACTACTTGAACTCCTTCTTATGCACGCCTAGAATGTAGGGAGGTTGGTTCAGATTTGAACGTGTGAATGAGGGTGAAACAACTCCCTATTCTCACGCCACTTGCACGCTGCCTTCTCCATCTTCTTTGCACGTTTGATTTAGCTTCATTAACCATGTATTAATACAACTTAAACTAAGAAAGACGAGCATAAGACTCCATTAAACGAAGGACTCTAATTTAAGAGTTACAACTCAAAACAAACTAATACATGGACGCAATTTAAGGAAAGAAAGAAAGAACACTCCTATGGACTTAAGGACTCCTAGTTTATTCGAATGAAAAACAAAGAAAGCAAGAAATGATATAACTTAATGAATCAAATTAAAGACCTCCATGAAAGAAGTATTTAATTCATCAAGTTTAAGAAGGAAGATACAATCACCAACCAAATGGATTAGCTTTGTATCCTTGACAACCATCAATGGTGAAGAAGGCTCGACACCATCAATACCTACAACAGTTATGATATTGTTGGAATAGTTGTTTGGGTGTTTGACTTGATTCACAGGGTCTAGCTAAAATAATGGATAGACTTTAGGATTAATTATCTCTTTGGTTTTATGTTATTGAATTTAACCAGTTACGAATTTGCCACATTGGTATATAACTAACATTAGCATTCAAATATGAAGACGATACCTAGAGTACAGGGAGCATAATTGTTAGTGAACTCTAATCATGGAGCGGTTTATTCTAGTTGAAAGTCTATACATGTCAGGAGTCTCATTTGCATCAAGTATATGGCTTAATAGGAAATAGTTGCATAAGGTAATATTTCAAGTTCCACAATTACAGTAAGAAGTGCCAATCTCAATGAGGGCCAAGTGGTTAGCACGACAAAAATTACTACGACATACACTATTACAGTAAGAAGTAAAAAGCTAAAAAGCCTAAACAAAGAGAGAAAGGGTATAAGACAGATAGAAGAGAGATTTGTCTTTTTGATATTTAGAGATTCAAATTCTAGTCATGACCTATTTCAAACAAATACACAAAAATTGGGTCATTTACCGGAGGATGAAGGTCATAGGCATTTATCATGCATCTCAGTCACTAGAATCACAAGTCATAAAGCAGACAGAGAACTACCAACTGCTACCAGTTCTAGAAAAGAAAAGCCGCAAAAATAATTGTTTCCGATTCCAAAACCTTATTCAAGATCCCATGAACAAGAATTTTCATGCAAAATCTTAGTGAGAAAGTTACTGTACTATTACTTCTAAAGTGCAAAAACAATTAGCATTATTCTTAACTAATGAACAACGCTCCATTTACATTGCATTACACTGTAAAATATAGAATTTTGACAGGAAAAGACACATACCTTTCCCTCATCGGCACACATGGGCAGTTCCAAAATCCCTGACTAGCTTCAGCTGCTTTGTCATCATAATGTCTGGGGAACGTTAGAATAGTATTCAATACCAAATAATTAAAGCATAGAGAGTGGAAGGAGATACCCTCAACAAATTAATATGGTACCTACCTGCAAGGGCAAAGTGGGGCCCCTAGTGAGTCTTTGTGCCCAGCTAACCCCTGATACATTCCAAAAAAACTTAATTACTTGTGGTTAAGGATCTGCGAAGGTAGCATGCAGCTACCGAAAGTGGAAACTTTTAAACGTACTTTTGCTTACTTCAGAAAAGTTTAGTTAAATTCAGCAGAAGTTAAAAAAGTTTTGCGAGATTCAGTGAAGTTTACTAGTTTAGTCAGTTCAAGTGTTCAACAATTTGGAAAACTCAACTTTTCGTAAAATTTAGCATAATTCATTTGAGCTCATAACATTCAGAAGAGTTCAGCACGATTCAACTAAGTTCAGATGAGTTTAGTTAGTTAAGCAACTATAAAAAAGTAAGATTTCAAAAAACTTCCAGTTAAGTTCAGTTTTGTTTAGTTAAGCTCAGCAAATTTCAGAAAGCCACAGCTAAGTTGACTTATCGTTCAGTTCAAGACTTCAAGTACTTAATTGTAGACAACACACCCTAAGCTACCCAATACCTAGCTCAATGAGTATCAAATGTTCGACAAAATTAGCTACCTTATTGCATAATGAGACAGAGACATGCTTATCTCATCAATTCATCATAAATTTGAAATTTGATTTATTATTTGTGTGAGAGCATTGATGCAATTTACAATGACAATAACCCTAGACCCTATCCTCTGTCATTTGCAATGTTTCAGCAGATCAAACATCAGCTATTATGAGCTTTTAAACCATTTCTTTCAATTCTACAGTTATACTAATGTCTATCTACATTATGAATTTTTTGACAATTGATAAGGACATCCAAAAGAGGAGTTATTAACCAGAAAAAAGGACAAAGAGTAGTTATTTTCATCAAAAAAAAAAAAGAGTGAAGTGCTTATTTCAAATATTCTCAAATATTCAGTATACATTCTTCATGCATAGACACACTAAAGAACAAAATTGTTGCCGGTCTCTATTTCATCAGATATATCAGTATATTTCTTACTCTGTGACATTACTATATATATCTAAGTTCATCAATTTGTATTCAATATACTTTTTCTTTTTAAGTTAGCCTCAAGTCTTATTCCTGCTTTTGTTCCCAATATTATCCTAATACCACCTCTTTGTGCTTTGCCAAAGCCAATAGATATACAATTAAGTATAGTTATAATATTACGAAGGCTTATTCAAAGAAAACTATCTGCAACATCACATCAATTTAAAAAACAAGAATTGGATACAAGAAGACTTGAGTAGACACCATATTCAATGTGTGATTCATGTATGGAGTCGAGAATATTTGTATAACTTGATAAGCAAGCAGCAGAATGGTATCTATTTACGTTCTGGTGAACAAACAATATTTGGACAAGAATATTGATATAATATTACATGAAGTCCTACAAGTGAATAACAAGAGTAAGTTACATAGATGATGGAGATGAAACCAAGAGTGATTTTGGATTATACAACTTGTAGTCATGCACGCTCTTATTATCTTCCCTATAGAGGTTTTTATAATCTACCAATTATCTTAAGAAAGAAAGTGCTATTCTAATATTTGCGTTTAGATTTTAGCATTGTACTAGTTGTATCAAAGCACGTATAGGAACATATATCCTCAAGACATCAAGTCTACAATCGGAACTTTCAGCAAAGCGACTGCATGTAACTTTGATGTACATCTAGTACATATAGGAGCATATATCCTCAAGACATCAAGTCTACAATCGGAACTTTCAGCATCGTGAGTGCATGTAACTTTGATATGTACTTCTACATCTCGTTTTGGTAAGTGAAACAGATAGGTACATAACTACATGAGAATGTTATTTCTTATCCATCTGACTTGAAAGCTGGTACTGAACTTTCCAAGATCCAATGCCCCCACAACGTATCATTACATTTTAATCATATGAATCAATCTTATAATTCTTTTCTTTCAAGTAGAAATATATGGTAATTATAGGACATCGAAATAGTGATTACTGATAATTAATAGCTATATGTGAAGTCAAGATATCATCACTTTCAAAATGCTCAAGAAGCCTTCAAAAAAGCACATTCACTTTAAAAAATTTCTTTGATAGACCATGTAAAGTTTTTAAAGATATGATAGTGGTAAGTTGCAACTTAGTGTGAAGAGATCAATGTTATGGTCTTTGTGGCCCTGTCTTACCCATTATTACTGGACCCAGAAGGTGACTTACTGCTCACGATGCTCTAGCAACATCTACATCATATATCTTCTAATAAAACGTAATTTTCTTAGCATAGGAAAGATGAAAACTTGTAAGAGACATCTAATGAAATGCAGAACCATATAAGAAGATTCAAAGTTGATTATAACGCATTTTCCCTTTTTTCTGGCATGAGGTTGTAATGAACTGATGCAAAGGGGAGGGGCATTTTTAGGTATGCTAATTAAGGGTAGCTTGTGGAATAAGTTAGAAGGTTAATACTTAGTAGGGAAGAAACTCTATAAATAGAATAAATTAGGGAGAGAGAAATTTATGTTGAATATTGACAAGAATTTTGGGTGACTTTTAAGAGCTCAATGGGAGAGAACAAGCCTCTCGAAAGCTTGTGATTATCATTTTATATTATTGTTTTTCAGAAATTATCAATTAAAGTTCATCTCATTTACTTCCTCTGTAGCAAAATTGATGTTACGCACTTTTAAATACACACTTTTCTAGGCAATTTTTTGAAGAGAGAGAGAGGTAGAGAGAGAAAAAGGGGACCCATGTGATAGGGGAGACATAGAGAGATCGTTGCTTAAAAAGGAAGTGTAACATTTATTTTGTTACAACCATATTTAGAAAGTATAACATCTATTTTGTTCCGGAGAAAGTATATACTCAAATCTTAAATTCAGTCCAAGCTATGTCAATTCATTACACAGGTTGATATGAATTTTTTAGGCATGCAAACATATGCATATTGGTTTTTTATGTTATGATGTCAGATTTCCACAGTGACTTCTAAGATTGGTCTCATGCCACAAACAAATGGTGATTAAGAAAGGTACATACTTCTGCTAAAGAAAGTTTCGTTCATAATTCTACCGGAATAAACATGTCCTTCGCATTGTTTGACATTTTTCCTCAATTGCTAATTTTGTTACACAC